>JAAIIK010000037.1:2289168-2349044 GCA_014706435.1 Silurus glanis
TATTATTTTTTTTTTTTTTAATATGACAGGGATGTTAAAGATTTGGAAGATTCATGTGGGCATTCATTTCTATCATCATATACACATTTAAAAAAAGCACCTTGTAATGCCTCGTTGTGTTCTAAGTTTTCACCCACGCCATGTGTGTGTTCTCTCCTGCTCGAAGCTCATGTTTGCGTCCAAAGTCCTGCGCTATTCTGGTTCAGCCACCCACCTCCTGGATCACGGTGCTCTGCCAATTGAACAGGCAATGCAAAGAAATGCAAAGCAAATATTTAAAGAGACTTCAAGCTTGACTTATAGACTTTTTCGCTCTGAGTATTCATTTGCGGAATAACAGCTGTTCCTGCTCCGAGACGAATTACGGATGTTTGTTCCTCGCCAGCTTGTTACATTGTGTTCCGTTGTGTGACCCGAACGCTTTCCGGAGTATTACAGATGTGTTTATGCGCGAGGGATTCTTCTTCTGTGTGTCTTCGACGCCGTTAAAGGCCGGTAGATACGCAGCCGTGCAACCGCTAGCTCACGGGCCTTTGACCTTTTGCGGTAAACACTCCCCAGTATCACCGTTAAGACCCAACTCTGAAACACATTCGCCTGTGCATGTTTGAAAGAACCGTTTCCTCTCGGCTCTGTTTTGCGCATCTGGATTTATGGGAACACCGAGTGTTTTAGGGAAGGGGGAAAAAAAAAGCTAGGGTTATGCAAGGCGCTTCTTCTGTGGTTACTCAGGTGTGAGTAATCAGGGCCAGTTGCTGACAGTGAGAGTGAGTGGAGAGAATAGGGAGGAGTGAAAGGCTGGAGCGTTATCACTGCCCAATAAATCTTCCCACCAGTAAATCTTAAATGTACTGAGACGTTTATAGATGGGGGACAGGAATCAGGCTGGTGTTAGTATCCCCTGTAAAGCTATATAAAGATTGGTTACACCAGATTTATACTGTATATTCCAATCCAATCCAGAAGTTTGATTTCAGAAAAAGTTGACTGAATGAAAGTATTCTGGGGAAAGAACACATACAGTGTACTGTTACCTCAAAGTTGGAGGCACACACTTGTATAAAATGTCTGTACCGTATTTTTCGGACTATAAGCCGCTACTTTTTTCCCACGTTTTGAACCCCGCGGCTTAAACAACGAAGCGGCTAATTTATGAATTTTTCCTGGGTTTTTCCCGGTTTCACAAACTTCAAGCCAAAAAACTGAACCCCATAACATTAGACCAATGAAATTGCCGAACGGAAACGAAAAACGCACATCACCTGAGGCTGCACGGCATCGGGAGAAAAAAATTCCATCGGGTGATTTTTAAACGCACGACGATGCCAAAAGATAAACTCCCGAGAGAAATAGTTGTGAAAGGAAGGAGGAAGACAGTGAACAATGACTTTCTTGGTAGGCTACTGTTTAGATACAAGCCGTTGTAATGTGTTGAGTCAGGGTGAAGGGAGCGCTCGCTTCTGGCAGGCTATTCCCAAAATACCGCTATGCTCCTAAAGGAAGCGCAACATATAACATATACATGAGCTCTGACCTCAACCTTACCAAACATCTTTGGGATGATTTGGAATACTGACTGCACCTCAGGCCTCCTCACCTACATCAGTACCTGAATTAGCTACCACCCAAGTCAAGTTCTCTTTGTCATATCAACCATATACAGTTCAGTACACTATAAAATGAGACGTTTTCCCAGGACTGAAGTGCTACATCAAACAACATAAATGAACAAAAGGAACACAGAACTATAAACTAGCAACACAAAGTGCTCATGTGCAACATTTAGTGCAACAAAAAACAAAAGACAACATGAGACAAGCAGTCAGTAGACACAGTAATTTTCAAACACAGCGAACACTGTAGCGCCGGTGAGTACGGTACAGAAGGTTGTGCACATGGATTTGTCCATATAAAAACAAAAAATAAACACTGTAAACATTTGTTTGGATGTAATGAATGAGCACAAATTTCTAGAAGCAACCTCCAAAATCTAGTGGAACATCTTCCCAGAAGAGTGGAGATTGGGATTTGGATGGAGAATGGGAATTTCAAAAAGCACATACGGGTAGTCTTGTACTTACGACAGAGAATCGCTACGACGACCCCATAAACTGATGGCTTTCCTCATCTTTTTTTTTTCACTACAAGCAGGAGACTTGGAAGACATGCTTTTAGCACTAAAATTGCTGTTTGAAACAGAAAAAAATACATCCAGACAACTTGACTCAGTCCCAGCTGCGTGTTCAACGTGTCATACATCGTACACTGATGCCTGTTGCGCGAAATGTTAAAAATTGTTACAATTTTGTTGTATCGCTATCGTCATCGAAAGGTCGAACCATTGTAGCTCGGGGACCATCTGTTCAGGTTGTTTAGAAACCTTTGCCCATTTAGTGTATGCTATTGTGCCATGTTTCCCAACCTTTTTTTTTTCCCCAGGAGACCCCTATTTTGACCTTTTTGAACGACCCCCATGCCCCCAATACACTAGCAAGCACATTTCATTTGACGTAACTGTCAGTTGTATACGTTTTTAATAAAATCAAAAACAGCAAGCAAATTCTCTGCAACTTGTAACTATTCATAAAGATCCCCCCCCCCCCCAATTTTTAACATGACATGACAATTTTTTTCTTTTTCTTCTAAACCTGATGTACAACTAACAGCAGCATTAACATTTTAATCTTTTAATGTAAATATCAGACAAATCTATCTATTTTACTTATTACCGTAAAAACATGTAACAGCTTGCAAGGGTTGACAAGGGCAGACTTTTCTTTTCAGGGTCTGCTGTTTAACTGATAAACAAACAACAGGAGCAAATTAAAATCTATTAACATGAATATCATTTAATCAGAGAATTGTTTTGTATTCTAAACATTCATCAGTTAAAACTAACTTTTTACACCCAACAGTAATCATTTATCGTGCTGTTTAATTATTTATCATGCTGTTATAAATGAAATAAATAAATTAACAAAAAATGAGTAAATCTCAATATGTGCTGGAGGAAGCGTGTGGAAGAAAACAGTATTATTTGCTGAAAAAAAAAAAAGAAAATTGCATCCATTTGCAAACAGAAGTATCATAATTAGTTGAATGGAGTCGACCTGGATTTATTTAAATGTTTCTGAATACCTGGGATGTCCCAGAGTTCATCGGAGAACATAGCTAACATTTACAAAGAGTTATCAAAACAAGTTCAGGTCAAAAGTCTGGATTGGTTTGAATCAGGGGTTGTTTATGTGTATATAAATATTGTGCAAGCATGTGTTCTCTGGTTTAATCGGACCAGAAGTGAACTTTATGACTGGTGTAGTATCATGTGGTCTCTTGGTTGCTTCTCTGTCCAACACCTTCTTTACCATGAAGTCATGAAATTCGAATTTTCGTTATACACAAACCCGGTTTGTTACTTTTCCCGACTTTGTCCTCGATTTTGTTTGCGAGAACTTTTGGGAATTCGCGATGCTGTTTGTTTAAGTGTGGTCTCGAATGAGCGCTTACAAGAACAGGAGTATTTGTATTGAGATCATACAAATTACTCACTTCCAGTTAATCTATAAATGACTTCTCTTGGCTTTGGAAATGGTTTCACAGCAAGGGGATTGGCAAATACTATACCTTGACCTTCTAGCAAATTATATGATTGTTATTTGTGAACAAATTTGTGAAGTATATTGTTTTTTTTGGGTCCCACTTTGTATTATGGACTATTAAATGTAGATTCATTACTAGGGGGGTTGTGAATACTTGGTTCAGGTCCACTTTGTTTCCCACTAAGATGGCTATGTATTGTATTTAAAAGTTCTATATGTTACCAAAGCCCTGCTTTTGGTGGGGGGGGGGTTTGTATCGGCATTTTAACAGACGAAACAAATAAAACTAAATAAGCACAAAATTCACTATAGCTGCCTAACAGGGTTAGCAAGTGGCTGCCTGTCAGGACCCCAAGACTTTTGTCCCAAGACTTCTGTCAATCGATATTTGTAAAGCATTTTTACAGACCTTCTAGGGTCCAAGATAAATAATGTCATGCTAGGTTTTCTCGCTGCGTATGTATTGTGTGCTATTACGCTTTTTAAGACACTGCCCAAGGCTGTACGATTTACTCGAGCGTCTCTCCAGGATGTTAAAATAGATCGCGTCACGCGTGCGTGTATGTACACGCGGGCTGATGGTTTTGTATGCGTGGGAATAGCTGCTGGTGGTATTTGTTTGCTCACGTTTGGCATGCCTTCACCGAGCCGAAATGGCACACAAATAAAGGCAGATATGCGCCGCTACGCTACGGCAGAGTGATTAGCGCTCTTAAACGAAGCTCGATAGCAATACGGAGTTCTCCTAATTTATCCGAGAACAGCTCACGGCTCTGGCGACAGGATATCAATCTGGCAACGGCTCGTGCAATCTGTACGATAGTAAAGCCCAATATTTGTACAGCAGTGATGGATGAGCGTGTTTATGCTTGGTGCGTTTCTCCCCCCCCCACCCCTTTCTCTCTGAGAGCAGGAATAATGGCACGTTTATTGATTTGGCAACAGTCTCTGGAACAGGCTTGGTACTTGTTAGAGATTGTTGTCATTCTTACCCGTTTCTGCGTTCATAATGTCTTGCAAAAGTATTCACCCCCTCGATCATGTCCTAGTGTTACATTAGCACGGATTTTATTGGCATTCTCTATAATGAATCTGCACAAAATATCAACACATTGAAATTGAAGAAAAATCGGACACACAAAAACAATTGAACATGCTCGTGCATTCGTATTCACCCCCTCGTCACTGCGAATACCTCGAATCGGTTACCATCAGAAGCCACTTAATTAGTTGAATACAATTAAGCTGTATGTAATTAGTGTCATGTGACCTGATCATAAGCGCATCTGCTCTAGAGAGACTTTAGACATGGTTTTGTGCAGTAATCAGGGTGCCTGAAGGCCATTATGAGGGCCGTCTGAATCTCAATCATTTTCAGTGCACCGGAACGTTCTCATATCTCTCACACACACACACACACACACACACACACACACACACACACACAAAATCCCACAATGCCCCGCAAAAAAACAGAAAGCATTGATTGTTTACTATGCTCCATTTAAAAAAAAAAAAAAAAAAAAGAAGAAGAAAAAAGAGAACAAAGAAAAAAGGGCTGGCTAAACTCTTGGCCATCTTGGTCTACAATAGTAATAGGTGGATCGGATCATTTTTAGTGACTTGGTTCTTTGAATCTCATTCATCATAATGAACAAAAGTTTTTTTTTTGAGGCATTTATTGAATTTAATTCTTTTAATCAGAAATAATATATAAATATTATTATTATTATATTAAATTTTTTTATAAATTTATTATTATATTAAAAATATACATTTTCGATAAGCAATTTCCCAACACATCATCATGCATGATCTTTGACTATAGTTACAATAATAAAAATGACAATGCATCTAAGGACAAATTATGATAAACAGAATCACCTCGCATATCATCTGGTCCGTGTCATTAATTCTTTCTGGGGTTTTTTTTTGGGTCGTTGTAACAATGTCAAGATTTGGACCAAAAAGCCGATCTATTGTATTGTGTAGCGTCTATAGGCATCAGGTGATAAAAGAGCTAACGACTCGGACGGTCAAAAGGTAAACTTTAATTTCTGTACTTCCAGTCGAAAATTAATGAATCACTCTTTTACACTACTCGTTCTTATGAGTCATGTTAAAGACTCGTTCGAAATGAACAAAATCGTTCATGAATGACCATCAAGTCTACAATTGTAAGTAGCTTGTTGTCATGTTAGTAGCTCTCAAACAATTGCTTTAGGAAATTTGACCAAAATAAAAAAAAAATGCTAGCTAGCCTACTATCCTGCTTGTGGTACATCTCTTTTATAAAACACGTGTTCAAATAAGCACTTATATGACTTGTATGTTAAAACATTTGTGGCTTTGATATGTTTGCAATTCTTACATCTGGGAAATAAGGAAGTTAAAAGTTAGCTATTTCACCAAAAAATGAGCCATCAGCATTTCGGGGTCCTTTAAGGGTATATTAACATTTCTGCTAAATGGGGAAGGAGTTCTAACTGTTACTTGGTTTCAGTAGGTTCTCCATTTTTCTTATTAATTGCGTAATTCGCCAATAATCCTTCAGAGCACTGTTCAATCCTTTTGTTATGAACATGTCTTACTGATTACTTACTGAGACTGATTACTCACTGATTACTTAATGCAGGATACCGTATGTATTTATTTTGAGAGCTGCGAGTCTACTACCGCCTTCCACACACACCTGTACACATCCTAATAGTTTTTCTTTTCACTCTCTTTTGGAGCAATGCACACAAATACACACTGCATGCACAGGCATGCCGAGAGAAATGTCAGCTATGAGAAATGTCAAAATTGTAGTATACACACTCGCTGTTGACTAGCGCTGAAAAAATAAAGGGCTTCCCGTGCTCCTCGTATGAGCAGACTGATTGCAGATTTAAGTGTTCAATGCAAGGCTAAAAGAGCTCATCACGATTCAGGTGCTAATTTTAAGCGATTAGCCCGCGGAGTCACCCGGAGTAGCAATGGATGTACGAAGCGTTTTTTGAAGACCTCCGGTAATCACTTTTGATCTTCGCCATCATCCACCTCTTTGGTCTTATCCTCTGAGGTAAAAAAAAAAAAAAAAAAGTCGTTGGCTGCATTTCATAGATGCACTTTCCGCTATTTAGATCTGTCCTGAAATAACCCTGCTAGCTACATCTTATTATTATTCTATTTCCTGAGATTAGGTTATAGGTATTAATCAATAGAATTGATGTGTTAAAAAAAAAGATTAATCCCCCATTGATTATGGCCTTTCAGGGGGTCACAAAGGTGCTGATGTGCCAGAATTGGATTTGAGCGTTGTTTTCCATAATGCGAGTCCTTGGAAAAAAAAATTAATACAGAGAAACACTAATGGAGGAATCCTGAACCTTAAACCCTGGAAGACCGAGTGCTTCATGGTAAATGTGTTTAGCAACCTCCCCCCTGAATGGTTGACAGCTGTGCGAGCCTGTCCGGTGCTCCTTAGTTGTGTACAATTGACACGTCATGCTTTTTATAGCGTGTGTGTTAGGTGGAGAGGGGTAGGTGGTGTGTGTGGATTCGAGGACGAAAAGGAAAACACATGGGACAGGATAGGATTTGGACCACGGGGGGGAAACTGGAATCGATTCGCTACGGGCTGTTGTGTTTGGCTACATATTCTCTTCGCTTCACACACGCAACAACAAAAGAGCTTTTGTAGCTCTAAGGCCTTTGTATGATGAGGACCCCTATTGTCCCAGTGTGTGGGTGTAAGTGTGAGATGGAGTAAGACACTTAAGGTTTTTTCTCCCCCCCCCCAGGTCTACAAGCTCTAATTGATTTATTGCTGATACTCTTGCATATACTTTGGATAGTAGCACATGGCTGCGGTTGTTCTAGCCTTCCTCAGATAGACTGTAACTGCTAAGAATAATTTTGTGCTCGAGTCTCGGTTCATGAACAGAACAGTACATTCAGTCTGATATAAAAGGACTTCAGGTTTTAAACTATAATAAAGTACTCAGATGCTCCTAAGTTTACACAACAACATTTTTGGACTATATAGTATACAATTAAAGAAGGGAAGCAACAGAATCTCATGGGTTCCCTTTCTGAATCCAGTCATTCATAAGGTGTCTTGTCATTTGAGAGAGTTTTTACTCTTTCTTGCTCATTAGCGCTATACATTTGAGAATTGGACATACTGCCAGTTTGTTACTTAAAGTAATTGGTTACTTTATTTATTTTTGATTTTAGTTAATTTATAGAGGATAGCAGTATTCCTTCACTTGTATAGGAAGCTAGCTAAAATCATTAATTTATCATATATCTGTTTTCACACACTTAACTAGCAAACTAGCTATGTTTGTGATTTTAACAAAATAGCTGACTCTCTATCTTTTTCTTTCTCTCGCTCTCTCTTGCATTGTGAAAGTGTGTCATGGGTGGTCAGGACAGAAATATTGGAAAGCATTTGGTTCAGGGTTCTGAATGAACTACCAATCAAGCTTTATTCCTACATTCAGCTAGCAAACTAGCTGTATTTGTGCACCCATCTAGCAAACTAGCTTTGGTCCTGCGCTCCCTTCTCTATCTGTGTCTCTCTTTTCTTCTCTCTCTCTCTCTGTCTGTCTCTCGCTGTGTGAGTTTCGTGGGTGGTCCGATTAGAAATATTTGAAAGCATTCGGTTCTGAATTGGTTCCAGTGTTGTAGGTGTAATACATACAGGATTACAGATAAACTTGGGTTTGTTTGATATGGGCACCCGATAAAATCTTTAATTCCCCAGTTTACACGTTCAACTCAAAGTGTGGAATCGACGTCAGCCCGTATTTTTTTTTAAAGCATCTTGTATTCGACCTGCTGATACGAGATCCTATTCACAGGACCCCATCTATTAGCAAGTCCGAGCTGATTCAGTAAATGAATAATCCTGATGGAAGATTATTGTTAACTGTGGAATTTGTTTCTTGCTGAGATAAATGTAAGTTGCTTAAGATAAAGCTGTCTGCCCCATTCCCTAAATGTACCCTAGTTTTATTTGAGAAAAAAAAAAAAAAAAAAAAAAGGGGGGGGGGGGGGGTGTAAGAAAAAAAAAAAAAAAAAAAAAAAAAGAGGGGGGGGGGAGGAGTTAACTTGTGAAAAAAAAAAAAAAAATAATAATCTGCTGGGGAAAAAAATTATTAACTGCTTCCAAGTTAAATTTAGTTTGTAATTCCTTCAAAAATAGAAATAAATGAAATAGAAACAAAAAATATAAACTGTCATATTTGAAGGTCATATTTTGAAGCCTATTTCATAGGTTTTTGAAATGCAAGCCTGTTGTTGTTGTGTTTTTTTTTTTTTTTTTTTTTCTGAAAAGTTAATTATTGCATAATTTATTTTATTTAATACCAATAAGGACCAAAAAATGTATTCCACAGTAGTCAGAATCAGAATTCATAATTATTTAGAAAGCTAATTCATGATAATACATGATTTAAAATGGATTGTGTCATAATTTAATCACAATATATCAATAATAATTGTATAGAATTAATATAATGTTTACATGATCTTTCTATGGAAATGTCCTTCTGGTGCAGGATGATTTTTATAGCATTCTTTCTTCTGTTTTATGGTACAGAGTTTGTGGATAACTGCACCACCATGGGCTGTCAGGACAGCTGCTCGGTCACCCCCTCTGGACCCAAGTGTTACTGCGGGAACGGCTTTGAAGTCGGAGAGGATGGCAAAATGTGCAGAGGTGCGCAGGTTTCCAGATGTGCACCTAACCACTTACTTCACTGACTAAACCAATAAAATTCCACAGACATTTTATTATTTAATGTTAGTTAGAATAATATTTTGCCATTTCTTTTTGTAATGGCCATGCCCACTTGTGTTTGTTCGTTTTTTTTGTTTGCTTTTTTACTATAAAGGAATAGACAATAAAACCAAAATGCTTCGTGCTTGTTCTAACTTCTTTTTTTTTTTTTTTTTTTTTTTTTTTTTAAATAAAACATCAAGAATATTCTCATTTTTACGTCAGAATTATTTTGGCGATGCAGTCTCACTTCCCCTTATGTGTCTGCACGATAAATTTGTTTTTTCCCCCAGATTAAATTTATTTATTTATTTATTTTTTTTACCTCATAGCCCCAGCAGTGTTGTCTACACTGATATATCATGTTTGTACACTGCAATGCGCGCTCTGTAACTCATTTTTTTTTCTCCGTGACAGATTTTAACGAGTGTGCAGTCTACGGCACGTGCAGTCAGACTTGCACTAACACAGAAGGCTCCTACACCTGCAGCTGCGTAGAGGGCTACCTGCCTCAACCAGACAACCGCTCTTGCAAAGCCAAGAATGGTACATGCGCAGAAAGCTGGCTATAAAACCACGCCTTCTTTCAGTGTTATTTTATCAACCCATGATCACCGATAGCATTACTTAGCACTGTATAATTACATTGATTGAACATGGTTATCCAATTGCACGTTCTTGAATTCCAGATCCTGTGGATCGTCCGCCGTACCTCCTCATCGCCAACTCGCAGAACATCCAGGCCACCTCTCTGAACGGCGCCAACCCCGTCTCTGTAAGCACGCGCAAGACCACCGCTATGGACTTCATCTATGCTGAGGAAACTGTATGCTGGATCCACGTGGGTGATGCGCCAAGTGCTACCATGCTCAAGTGTGCCAAGTTCCCTAATGCCAAGGGGTTCACTGAAGAAAGAACAATTAACATCTCCTTGAGCCTGCATCGTAAGTATGAAGTGTTTCACTAATCACTTAAGGAACTGTTTGTCAGCTTTAGACACATTCTCAATACCCAATTGCCATGATTGGCCACTCTTTGATGTATTTCTACTAACAGAGCTGCTTTGAATGCCAGAAAACATGCAGCTAAGATGTTAATAGGAGGTTGTAGCTCAGTGGTTATGGCGTTGGTCATGAGTTCAAATCACAGACACACCAGGTTGCCACTCCTGGGCCTTTTGATCAAGGCCCTTAACTCCATAGCTGCTCAGTTAATATGTCACTCTGGATAAGGGCGTCTGCCAAATGCCATAGATGTTAAGTTCATTTTTATTGAAAGATCTAGACTGTTTTTAATATGACATTCAAGAGTTTCATCTACATCAAGCTCTTCGGAATGGAAGTCAGTTTTTCAAATCCAAAAGGGATTTCTTAGCCAGTTAATACACTTGTGCTGATTATATAAACCATAAGTAAACGCCTGTGCTAATGAAAGATTCGTCCCCAGGATCTAGCTAGTTGATATACTTGTACTAATTATCAAGACCTTGAGTAAATGCCAGTATGAATGAAAGCTCCTTCCTCAGGATCTAGTCAGTTAATACACTTGTGCCAATTGTTAAAGCCTTGAGTTTAAGCCTTAAACAATTATTTTTCATCATGTTCTACACATTTTCCATGTTTTCTCTACAAGCAAGAAATTCCAAATAGTGACAACTGCACCTTTAAGACTTCATTAATAACACGCTACACGCATTATACAGAATCAAACTAAGAAGTTGTATCTGTTTCATTTTAAAGAAGTCTACTTTTAACGTGACCGTAATGAGGACACAAGTTTAAGAGCTTTCCTTTCTGACACCAGCCCCAAGTTAAATAGCCCTAAGACAGCAGATTCCCTGATTCCACCACCATACTGTATATAAACAGTATCAGATGCTGGGTGTTGATAAAGTTGGTCTGTAAGAGTCATGAAACGCTTCCTAGGCCGATTTCTAAAACCCAATCATTTTCTGTAGAAGGTATTTAGGTCCCTTTTTGGACACAGATTAGTTTTTTCTTTTTTACACTGGAAACACAGTCGATCCCCATTAAGATTGAAATGCCACTCAAGCAGGAAGCCTCCTGCTTCACCTGCTCTTCAGCAGAGACACAGAAACTTGTAGAGGGAAAAAGTGCTCAGCCAAGCAGGTCTGTTCTCTATAGAGTGAAAGAAAAAAAAAGTCACATGCTGACATGGTACTAAATCATAGTGGCCAGCATGCTGCATTCTGCTGCTGTTGCGTCTTCGGTGTGTTTCCAGAAGCAACACGCCCACATAATCATGTATTTTCTCTCCGAACCAACGTGCGGGTGAAAGTTTCATTCTGAGGAGCTACATTACTACAACTTTACTGCTCATCTGTTCTGAACCGGAGGCCAATACATATTGAATAGAGTTGAACCCTGACCAATGCAGCAAAGATGAATTACAGAATGCAGAACTGACCGCTAAGCACTGTTTTCAGTGACCATGGTCTTTGTTCATGTCTGATGGTGAAGGAATAGAGCATCTATAACTGGAGGCATTTCTGGATCTTCGCCTTCAATCCACAGATGGCAAGTGCTAAGAAATGCACAGAGCGAGAGACCAGAAATTCATGCAGGGATAATCTACGAGCACATTCATCCTTAGTCCCTAAATACTGCATTTAGAGCATTCCTATCATCACGCCTGGCTTCCATCAGCTCACGTTCAGCACTGTAGAAGATCTTTCACATGTTTGGAACCTGTTCAGTCCTGGCTCTATTTGCAGTAAGGTTGTTTCTAGGTTCCCAAGAACCAGATAAGCAACTGTCTAGTGTCAGCCATTTTGAACCAATGTCTAACCATTAATGATTTCTTCACAGCAATAACTAACAAACAACACTTTGAAGCAGTTCTGTTTCATTTCGTACTGGCAGACCGTGTTACGATTTTCGAACAATGCCAGTGAGTCTGAACAGATGAAACATCTGGTTTGAACTTGAAGCAATAAGTAAACTGTTGAAGTCTTTACACAGTCTGTTCTCGTTGTCGATTTCTTCCACCCCCAACCCCCAAAACAGATCATGTCTTCTATGAAAGTTTCTGAAAACATTGAACTCTCCCCTTTCTTGATAAGCCACTCATATGACTTCAGTGGATTTTGCAGAAGCTGTAATGGTCGTGTTTTAAAAAAAAAAAATAATTTAGAGTCTGTGAACTACAGCAGGAGTCTGTGAACTACAGAAGGTTTACGCCATTGATTGGTTCTACAGTATTTTACATGTTTTTTTCCTCGATTTGATTTGTGGAGATCCAATTTTTTAGGGTATGGACTTTCAGAAGGCTCTTGAAGGACCACCTGCTGGAAAATGAGAAATTTTTTTTTTTATTTTTTTTTTTTATTTTTTTTTTTTTTAAAGATTTATTTTTTTTTTTAAGATTTTTTTTAAAAAAGAAGCATTTTTTTTCATAATGTACTAGAGCTTGCGTGATTTCCGTTTGATTGGGCCAGCATTCTCATAGCACATCTTCGTGACTCCCAAGCTTCGCAGCTCTTCAGCTGTCTGCCACATCACACAAGAATGCAGATCAACAAGAAAAGACAACGTCTTGCTCCGGGGGTTTTTTTTGGAACATCTTCAAGGTCCAGCTAGGCTTGGCTACACTCGCTTTAAACCCCAAGCTCCAGATCCACTGACGGGCCTCAGCTGTGTTTCTGGAGCAGATTTGAGAGGGTTTGATGTTCCACTCTGCTTTAGAGGACACCTCTCTCTCTCTCTCTCTCTCTCTCTCTCTCTCTGGAGGCATGCAGAAGGCAGATGTGAGGGCTTTGGGCAAATTGATTTGTTTTAATGAACACACTGTGGTGTGACTTTGGAAAATCTACTCCCTCTGTGGTGGCTCATTCTTGAACCAGATGTTGCCGATTATCACGGTATGCCAGGCATACCATAATGCATGATTCAGAGGGTAGATATGGAAAGTATTTTGTATTTAAATGTTTGGGTTTTTTTTGTTATTTAGCACCACATGCTGTGAAAACATCCACTTTATGAGAGTGTAATTGTGAGATGAATTGTCTACTTTATGTGTGTCAGATGTTTTGTTATACTAGAAGAATTCCAGACATGCACTTTCCCTTCGGCTCTTAACTGGGGCCATAAATCTCCAACCTCAGTTCCTCAGTTTACATTCAGGGAAATGTTATTAAAATGAGGTCCTCCATGAACTCGGGTTGCAAAAGAGATCTTGAGTGAGTGTCAAGGGGTCAGTTACCTGGGAAACGACAAAACGGGTAGCATAGAATCATTGCATAGATCATTGTCCTGAAGGCCCATAATGGAAAGGTAGTTTCGCTCGCTGGAGATCTCCAGTTTTACACGGAGGAGGGGATTTATAATGGTTGCATGCTGAGCAGATGAGCGGTCCAGATGTGCCCTTATGACCAGGGTCATCTGTGAAAATAAACAGGAGTAGGCCAACAGACACGAACTAGAGTTTATCCGTTCAGCCTTTTCAAGGGAACACATTGCGTTAGGACAGATTGAGGTGTTGTAAGAAACACTGGTCGACTTAGTCATGTCTAATTGCCATGTCCTGCCCGTTTAATACGAAGGGCCTCGTTGTCCGCGATTGTAGAACGCGTCTCCTCGTGGCTTTCACTTCCCTTTTGGCATTGGTGAAAGTTCGCAAGCTGCTGGGTGCATTTAGCTATTCATCGCATGATTCATGTTTCTGTTTACCGGAATGCATCTGGCACTTTGTCTAGCAAGCCCAGCTGTTCAAGAAAGACCATGCATATACTTCAACAATGAAGCCCCCTGTTGGATTCTTGCCTCACCCTCCGGGATAGCAGGCTGCGATCGGTTTCATACAGGGAGGACTAGAAGAATCAGAACTCGCTGTCTGTTTTTGAAAATTGCATCGCATACCTAGTGCGCTGGATATCGATTTATTCATTCAGGACACATGAGCTGCATTTCGTATTCCTCCGTTTTCTCGGAAAGCATCGCGAAAAGTTGACTCGTCTTTTTCCGAAAAGTACTTGTCATCAGCGCCGTGTGCGTAAGAATGATCATTGTTTTTTAGGTAGCCCCATGTGAACCATAACCTATAAGCAGTTGCCAGGTTTCTAGGCTGAGTCTAGTGTCCGTTATCTGATGCGTCTGTTTGTGTCTGAGAATCTGTTTAAGTGGTGTGGGATTAAAAAGAACCGTTCATTCATGGAGCAGTGGGCAGAGTGTCTCTGGCCGCACACACTCGAGTCTTTATTTCCCTTTGTGTGGCTCATGTCCTCACTGCTACCCCCGCCATCCCCTCTGTGTTATTGATACCATTTATCTTTCAAGAACCTTTTCCTACTGCTTCTTTCGACGCTCCGGTTACACGCCTGCAGTGACACTTGGCTGGCTTCGGAACGGTTGAATGGTAATTTGGAAATTACAAGTTCGTCATTACAAGACGCAAGACATTCACTGACCGTTTTGAGCACGTCTTTGGCCAGTGCTTCCTCCTGAGGGGCCTCCACTCCCTTCACCAGCCTTGTGCTTTTCCTGTTAATCTGTGAGTGATCACAGATGTTATTGCAGAACTTGCTGTTTCACAACAGCTCCCCAATCTTTCACGGTGTGTAGCGAAAGGGCCGGGATTTCAGGAAAATGTGTGTAGGCTTGTCCGTTCTCTGAGAAAGTCAGGACATTTTAGCATTGAGACCTCATGAGGTCAGCGTTACTAATTACTGGGCAGCTTTTCTTGCAGAGTAAAGAACCGAGACGTTTTCCCTGTAGCAGTGATGGAGTGGAACATGGAGAGAATACTTCAGTAGAGACACAGGAGATGGTTGTGGGTATCTCTTAATAAGTCTGGGGTTTGCTGGAATGAAATAGTTTGCGGATAAATCGGCGAGTTGAAAGTAACTTTGAGAAAGTGTTTTTTGTTTGTTTTTTTGCATGGTTAGTGGTGTGTTGCAGCCAGTTCCTCTCAAACTGCTTACTCAAAATTTTTTATGGGGGGGAACTCACATTAGCTGTTCAAGGGAAGGTTACACCAAACATTCCCACCTTTTGGTTCTTCTGTTCGCAAATCTAACTTTTATCACTACCAGACGCGAACATATTTTGATACAGTGAAATGTAGACATTGCTTTCCCATCGCTCTTCACTTTAAGGTTGTTTGCTTATACCTCTACCTGTACCTGGGCCTTCCAACATATTACTTCGCAACCCGTTTTCTAAAAAGTTCCGGAAAGAAAACAACAGCTAAAACACCTTATAAAGTAATGACTTAAGGCCTGTGTTGCCATCCTGTATTTTAATCCACTTAGCAAATTTTGCTTGGAGGGAGGGTGGGCGTGTATTCATGCTTTCCCTTTGCAACCTTCTTGGTGGTCTTCTGTCTTGTCCATGCATAGAATTTCTTTGTTTTTACATTTTAAGCAATACCCAATTGCAAGTCCATATAACGTAGGCAAAGCAGTGTAAGACCTCTGAAGAATTGTGGTTTGGCAGTGTTGATATGAAGTTTGCAAGTGCTTGAGCGTGTATGCATCACTTCTTTGCAGACTTGCAGTTTTGGGGGGGCTTTTGTGTTGAGTAACGTGAAGGGAAGAGCGTATCAAGTCTCTTTTCGAAAGGACCCAAAGTGGCGTCCGTTAAAACAGCAGGCAGCTTGGACCGCACTGGGGCCAGCCCCGCACAGCTGGGATCTGGAAGGACCCCCACAGAAAGACCTTGATTGTCCCTGTGATTGAGTCACACTGCGGACTTTATTGGCGTTTCAGGGCACTTCCCAGAACTGGGGGTGCCTTTTATAGGGAGCATGCTTTGGTCTTTTGGTCTTTGTTGATCATTTTTTGGCTCAAATATGAGGGTCCTGTTAAGACTAATCCGATCTGGTCTTGTTAATATTTTTGACTCTGCTGCCATTCTATTTGTGAGTAGGAATCTGACTGCCACGTATAGAGGTCTTGTGACAATGAGTCAGTATTTGGCACATGCTCTCAGTGACTCTAGCTCGCAAAAACACACATACAAGGACATGCATGCATACTCGGTAATTAACAAAACGAGCTTGGAGAAAAGAACGAACTGCGGCTTCATTGCTTTGTAGTAGGATAATTACTGTAACTCTGCTCTTTTGTCTGAATGGAGATGAAATGAAAACAGGGAAATCTGTCGTAAGCTCTGTGCGTAGATGTTCATGCATAGGTGTTAAGGGTAAATGGTTGCTTCCCTCTGGCCATGGGCCTTTGCCACTAGTACCCCACAGCATACATTTCTCATTGCATCTCAGATATCAGCACACTCATGGAAGAATCTGCTAGTACGGCGATGAGAATGCATATCTGTCATATGGAATGAACCAGCAGGTTATTTTTTGAGGATCATACCATTTCTTCTACCACTCTATTGGTTTTATCCGGTAGATGATGAGCTTTCCCTTTCTTAAGGTTTTTATCCTCACGTCGTCTCAGGAAGTTTTTTTTATTGGCACCTGGGTTGCTCCTTAGGCAATCCAGATTTTCTGACCACGTTTAGTGTAACTGCTATATGAATAAAATGTATTTGCTGAGACGGTGCCATTTTTTTTCCTTCTTTCCCTAGATGTGGACCAGATGGCCATCGACTGGCTGACGGGAAACTTCTACTTTGTAGACGACGTAGACGAACGCATCTTCGTGTGCACCAAAGATGGCGCCACCTGCGTCATTTTGCTGGACCTCGAGCTTTATAATCCCAAAGGCATTGTGCTGGACCCAACCATGGGGTAAGTTTTACCCATGTTCGTAAGTTTTGGCGTTATTTGGTGATTATTTATTTTTTTTGTCTATTAAACCTGGTTTGTCCCCATCCAGGGCTCATGCACTCGCTTGTGTGGGATGCATTCATGCTGGACGTGCTTGCATGCATGGCTGGTTTTATAATTGCTGTTGAGAAATTTATGACATCATGACTTCCTTTTTATTTAGTATCGCTTCCCTTTAATAAGTCTATCTGACATACAAAAATATTGGCAGCAATATAGTGGAAAGGTTTCGATGTCCGGTTTTAACTCTGTGACGGAGATGGACGGTTCCAAAGGCCAAATTAGAGAGAGATTATTTTTCGTGCTCTTTTAGGAGTGTGAAAGATTTGCTATGTACAAATGTTATCCAAAAAAAGCTGCAGTTTGAAGTAGATTTAAAGTTATTAGGATAAAAGAGAAATTATTAGAGAAATTAGAGACAGAATCTTTTCCCATAATTTTCTTTGTGCGCCAATTCGTTAGATAATAAATTCGCTTGGTGTTTCAACTAATAAATCCGTTTTGGTGTTTAATCCATAGTAGGTTATAGTCTAAACAGCTATGCAATGCTTTGGTTTTACCAAAGGATTTGATATTTGGTTCATCAGGAAAGCCTTTACCCCATAATCAACACAATGTGATGGGTTCAACGCATGAGCAGTTGGACAAAAATGTTGATTGCTTTGTGTTTTGAACAAAGTATTTGCTCGATTTCACCATCCCCAGGTGGTACTTTTAGTGTGACAGGGGGAGAACTGGCTACTGGACAGGAACTGGAAAATTTCTGAATTGTGTGGAACCCATCACTCTCACCATGTTTGTGTCACCTGAAATCGGAACATTATTTGGTTCTTGAGTATAGGGTCTGTTTGACATTTTCCAATAAACCTATTAAACAGGACCAAAACAAGAGCAGGTGCCCCAATGATGTGGGTTTGATGCATTACCTGCTTAACAGTAGTCCAATGTTTTTGTTTAGTCTGCTCTACAAATTCCATAATTAGTGCATAGTAATTCCATCAGTGTATGGGGGGACATGACCTTTCTTTTCTCCTTTTCCGTTCTCCGTCTGCAGGAAGATGTTCTTCACGGACTACGGGCAGATCCCGAAAGTGGAGCGCTGTGACATGGACGGGCAGAACCGCACCAAGCTGGTGGACAGCAAGATCGTCTTCCCACACGGCATCACGCTGGACCTTGTCAACAGGCTGGTATACTGGGCCGACGCTTACCTGGACTACATCGAAGTAGTGGATTATGAGGGCAAAAACCGACACACCATCATCCAGGGCCTGCTGGTGAGAAGAGAATTGGGGGTTCTGCTTTCTCATAGTCACACAGAGATGATCACACTCGCATGATTATTAATACTAAACCAGAGGCTTTTATTTGTTTAAAAAATAAACACAGCATGTTTTGTCTATTCCTATATTCAGATAGGTGTATATAAACATGCCTAATCATAGTTTGGACACACATTATCCAATGCCAGGTCTGTATTAGGGACCGTCCACAGTCTCTACAGTGCCGTGAACCTTTGCACTTTCTTCCCATTACCTAAATGTTCTTATCCATAATGACTCACATTATCTTATTTATACAACTGAGCATTTAAAGGTTATGGGCCTTGCACCAGGGCAATACAGTGGCACCTCGGTGGTGCTGGCATTTGAACTCACGACCTTCTGATCAGAAGTTCAATGCCTTAACCACTGAGCTACCACTTCCCAAATAATTTATAGACATCTGCAAAGGATGAAAGTGAACATTCCCAGCAGGCGCCTTCAGCAGTCCTTTTGCATTGCATTAAATCCTAGAATTATAGCCAAATTGTCATGTGACACACTGCTGTTTTTTTTTTTTTTTTTTTTTTTTAAATTGTGCAATCAGATAAAAAAAAAGGGCAAACCACACATAATGTTGCTCCGAATAAAATTTTTTCACTTTGCGTACTTTTGCAAGAACACGCTCAACCGAGATGTTCTGGTAAAAGTTGCTGCGGTGGCTCATGACAACGAACCTGCTGAATAAGCTTTGAATCATGCAGCCTGCTAATCCTGGTTACTTCGTCTGTTGCGGTTTGGGGTTTTATGTCTCTCATGCCTGATCAGATTTACTGTGTCGGTGACTCATAGCCGCAAATTCCTCCCACTTTAATAGTTTTCAGAGAAGCGAGCTCATATTTTAACTGAATATTTGCCAAAAAATGAACAAAACAACCTGCTTTTAGAGTTTTATACATGCCGAGTTACAGTTTGTTTCTTTTTTTTTTTCTTCGTTTTGCCGGTGCCAAGTATTGCATAATGTGTATAAAAAAAAAAAATAAAAAAAAAAAGTGTCAAAAGCGATAATTTTTTTAAAAAGGTGTTGCCAGAGATTTTCAAATGAGTACGTAAGCCAAAAACCATGATTGCTCTAATCTATCATTTTAAAAACTGGACAGACCAAACCACAACCTGGTTCAGGGGCATTTACATTTGTTTCTTTAATTCAGAGAAAGACTGCGAAAGTGTATTTGTTCACCGGTTGTCTTGTCCCATCAGATTGAACACTTGTACAGTCTGACCGTGTTCGAGAACTACTTGTACGCTACCAACTCGGACAATGGGAACATACAGCCCAAGACCAGCGTCATCCGCGTCAACCGCTTCAACAGCTCTGACTTCCAGGTGGTGACGCGGGTGGATAAAGGTGGAGCTCTGCACGTGTACCACCAGAGACGCCAGCCTGCAGGTAGGGCACCTTCCTCATATAAGCAGGTCAAGGCTTTACTTTCAGTCGCCTGGATTACCAGAGTAATTAAGCCACGGCTTAGACTAAATTACACTCAAGTGTTCCCTCAAGTGTGTCTCTCCCCCCCCCCCCCCCCCAGTGTTAGCACTGTGTTCAAGTAAAATAGATGTTCATTGTACTTTCGGGAAAGCTGAACAGGTTGCATGTTTGACCAACGAGCACGTCTTTTGCGGTTTAAAAACGCTTTTCTGTGTTCCCACCACAGGACGAAGTCATGCCTGCGCTCCTGATCAGTTTGGCAAACCAGGAGGCTGCTCCGATATCTGCCTGCTAGCCAACAGCCACAAAATCCGCACCTGCCGCTGCCGCTCCGGGTTCAGCCTGGGCAGCGATGGCAAGTCCTGCAAAAGTGAGGGCAACCTTCTTTCCTCCTCATGATGTGATGATAACCAGCTGAATATTGCTCGTACCTGATTGGTTGGAAGCTTTAATTAGGGTATCAGTACTATAGTAACAGAGCGTAATGGTGTGGAAGGAGTCTCCATTTTCAGTTATTGTTTCGGGCTTCAGTTTCCTTCCTTCTGTTGCTCAGTTCCTTTTAACTGGATTACCTCAGTAATAATGACTTCTAAAGATAACTCATTTGTGAGCAGTTATTTTATTTTAAATATTGAGGTCTTGCGTTTTTTTTAAGGTTGCAGAGACTTATTTGTAATACGTTATTTTTCAAAGCACCACCAAACCATAGCACTATTAGGAAAAAATGGCTTATACCGAATTTCAGCCTTTTGCAGCAGATTGGTGCGCCTCAGGATTTCGCGCTGTGTTTATGCATTATGCGAGTAACCATTCTAACTTTCTACATTTTTAGAACCAGAGCACGAGCTCTTTCTGGTGTACGGTAAAGGTCGTCCCGGGGTAATCAGAGGCATGGACTTGCATGCACGTGTGTATGACGAGCACATCATTCCCATCGAGAACCTGAACAACCCAAGGGCTTTGGACTTCCATGCCGAAACGGAGTTTATCTACTTCAGCGACGCCACCACGTACACCATCGGCCGGCAGAAGATCGACGGCACAGAGAGAGACATCATTGTGAAGAGCGGTGAGATTTTTCTTTCTTTGACCACCTATATTAATGGGCTAGTTTCAGCTTTCATTTAATTTCAGTATCAGTAATGGCAAAGTTATTCAGTCACTCCAACATTCATCTCCCTGCAGGAATCCACACCGTCGAGGGCATAGCTGTGGACTGGATGGGACAGAACCTGTACTGGACAGATGATGGACCAGAAAAGACCATCAGTGTTGCCAAGCTAGAGAAAGCCTCCCAGACTCGTAAGACGCTCCTCGAGGGCAAGATGACCCACCCCCGTGCTATAGTGGTGGACCCTGCACACGGGTAAGAGCGATTTATAATACAGGTAGCACCCGACTTACGAAATAGATAGGGACCGGAAAAGTGTTTTTCTTCTCCCTCTCTTTGTGGCATCAAATCTGAATAGTGCGTGCGAATTTTGATAGTTTTCCTGACTATATTTTGATTTTATTTTTTTTTTTTTTTGGGTGGCCGTGTCCGTATCTTCGAAAATTCGTAAGTCAGGCATTCGTAGGTCGGGGGCTGACTGAACTTGCTTTACATCATATTTACATGCAGCTGCTTATTTAATAAATCACAGTGTGGTAGCTCAGTGGGTGAGATTCTGATCCGAAGGTCGTGAGTTCAAATCCCAGCACCGCCAAGCTGCCACTGCTGGGGGAAAAAAAAAAAAAAGATAATTGCAAGTCTGGATAAGGGCGTCTGCCAAAATGATATAAATGTATGAAATGTATAATACAAAAAAGACAGCTTTTTTTTCCATTGAACCAGAACATACTTTAAGCACTGAGCAAGCCATTGTTGTAGATGTTGAAGTGTCTGTGGTGAGTAGGAGGTAGAAAAAATCCATAGTCCATAACAACACTGTGATCATGCACATTCCTGGCTGCTTCTTTTGTACAGTTAAGTATGAGTAGTAAATATTGCACTTATCAGCTATGGGCAACATTTCCAATGCATTTCCAGGTTCAGTAGGTTTTCCTGAATGAAGCCACATTGCTAATGTGCTTTATAAAGGTGCAACTGTGCATTATATTAACACTATTTAAAGACATACCAAATGCATTCTTAAAATACACTCTGGACTAAAATGACTGCTGCTGGAGCTGATAGTTTGGACTAAGGTTGCAAAATTCTAGGAATTTTCAAGACTGGAAGCTTTTCATGGAAATAAACTGAGAATTAAAAAAAAAAAAACTAGCTTCGCCTATAACAGGGAACTTAAATGTAGGGAATGTTGCAGGATATTGTTGATTCTCAACCAGATTGAATGCAATTTCAGTCAAATTTCTATCCTGCACATTCAACAATCACATGCACACAGCACACTTACTGCAGGGCAACTGAGGCCACACCCCCTACATGCACTGTACATTCCTCCATAAAATAACATCTTGGCAAGTATTCACGTAAATTACATAAACTGTATATACATTTACTTGTATAACTATTGCTGTGTGTTAGCTATTGTGCAACAAAATTTTACTAACAATGCTACTAAAATCAAAGTCAAAAATGTGCTTTTTTTTTTAATCGGTATTAGTTTGCATGCATGCTAGTTTATGACCAAACCCCACAAAATGTTTATATTTATGTTTGTACACAGTTTATATTTATATACGTTTATAAATTTCCCCAAATTTACAATTAAAATAATAAATTTCTAGTAAGTTTCCAACTTTTTCCAAAATTTCCCACATCAATTTTCCACCCCTTGGCAACCCCAGTTTGGACGATCCAAAAGAGGACATGACTTCTTATAGAGTGCATCCGGAAAGTTTTCACAGCGCTTCACTTTGAGAAGAGTTCAAATGTAACTGCAGGGCCGAAGGGCAGGTGTGGCTCAACGCTCCTGTCTCAGTTGTAAGTTCGGTTCAGGATAAAAGCTGCAGCCAAATGAGCAAATGGAAACAACCTCTGTAGTATTGGAGGTAGAATTAATTTTGTTTGTCATTTCCATGCTAGCAAAAGATGTTTCACTTGAAAGTGTATTCATCCAGTCGTCTTGCACAACCCCTCCAACGTGTAAGGCAAATTGCTAAACAAATGGAACCCTTTATTAGCAATACAGTAATAGTTTTATGTGAAATGAACTCGTGTCTAGAGCAGTAATACAGACCTATATGTAATGTTTCAGTATGATGTACTGGAGCGACTGGCAGGAAGACTCGAGGGACGCCAACCGCGGCAGCATAAGGAAGGCGTGGATGGACGGCTCCAACTCCGGCGTCCTCATCACCTCCAAAAACATGCTGTGGCCCAACGGCCTGAGTCTGGACATCGAGCAGGGGGTGCTGTACTGGGTGGACGCCTACTACGACCGCATTGAGATGGTGCTGCTCAACACCACTGAGCGCAGGGTGAGAAAACGCTTCGGTAGTGCTGGCGGTTGTCCGGTGGAGCTACTAGTGAATGGACTGAATGATTCAACGTTTTAAATAATTGTATTGTTAGTGATTAAAAAAGAAAACCTCTTTTGTGTGTCCTGCTGATTGGTTAGACGGTGTACGAGGGGCAGGAGCTAAATCACCCATTCGGCCTGTGCCACTATAAGAACTTTCTTTTCTGGAACGAGTACCGCATCGGAGGCATTTACAAGCTGGACGTGGTGACTAAGAAGGTGACCCTGCTGAGAAGCGAGCGGCCACCCATCTACGAGATCCGTACCTACGACGCCCAGCAGCAACAAAGTACTGAACTCTTTTTGCAGAAAAGGAGTAGCTGTTTAGATAGATAGATGGGTTTAAGAAAATCATCATCTTGGGTCATTTAAGTGTCTTAAAGTTGCATGGATACATTTCTGGAAGTATGTTCCAAAGAAGCCTATATCGTCATTTTACGTGGTATTCTTGATTCTGATTGGTCAAAAGAGCTGTAATTCCAATACCAGCCTTATGTCGATTTCTGATGTGTGTACTGTTGCCATCTCTGGTTAATTCACTCATTCTAATGTCATCCGTTTTCCAGTTTTCTCAGAGATTACAGACTGTTTATTGCTACTATAATATATTAGTTAAAATTCTTAAAATTCTACAAGCATTACTTTAGACAATGTGATAGAAATCTTTGCAAATGTATTTAAAAAAAAAAAAAAAAAAGACGTACATAAGTATTCCCAGCCTTTGTTCAATACTTTGAAGTACCTTTGGCACCAAATTATAGCCTCAGCCAGTCTTTTTTGAGTTTGATACTACAAGTTTGGCAAAACTCTTTTCGAGCAGTTTCTTCCATTCTTCTTTGCAGAACCTCTCAAGGATGCACCTGAGCTTAATTTTGAGTTTCATCGCAAAGGCTGTGAAAACTTATGTACATACCTCTTTCGTGTTGTCTTTTTGGGGTGGTGTTTGTGGAAATTTGAGGGGAAAAAATGAATTGAATTGATTTTGGAATAAGGCTGTATTAGAACAAAGTGTGGAAAAACTGAAGCTCTGTGAATACTTTCTGGATGCATTGTATATCACGTGTAATTATGTGAATTGTTTCAACATTGGGATATGGGTTCTCTTGTCCTCGATTGACCTGTTGTGTCTTTTGTTGTGTGCATTTTTTTATTTTTTTTGTAGCTCCAGGCCATAATCCATGCAGAGCCAATAATGGTGGCTGTAGCAGTCTGTGCTTGCTTACGCCTGTAGGTCCTACGTGTGCTTGCGCAGATGACCAAATTTTAGACCTCGACAACAAGACCTGTAAAGGTATGAGTTCTAAGACACAGTTTGTTTTGTAGTGCAATGGTTTTTAAAGTAAGCTCTGGGGATTCACAGAGAGTCAAGCTGTCTGCAGATTTCACATTATGCAACCCACATTATTAAGGGTCCAAACGTGAAGGTCATTTGAAAACTTTAAATCCATATATTCACAAGATCCATGTTCACACAAAAGAGCATCTGTGGAATTTTGATTTCTGGTTATGAAAAGTTAGAGATCCATTACTCTAGTTAAGAGAGAGAAGGGGAAATTTTAGTTTCGAGGCACCAACATTCAGCTAATCAAGGCATTAATGAGGCATATCTACTTTTTATTAATTCATTAACCCTCCATTCTAGCACAAGCATTTAGGTTATTTATGTACACATGTATACATTGTACAAACTGTATGTTTTTGCGTTGCCTTTAAATCGGTCCTGTATGTATTCTGTATTTTCCTAATGAACTTGTATTCGCTTTATTAGCTGTTGGTTGTGTTTAAAACCTCATGCAGCCATTCTGTCTTCACAGCCAATCCGTCCTACATCCCGCCGCCTCAGTGCCAGGCTGGTGAGTTCGCCTGCAAGAACAACCGTTGCATCCAAGAACGCTGGAAGTGTGACGGAGACAACGACTGCTTGGACAAAAGCGACGAGGCTCCTGACCTCTGCTGTGAGTCTTCTCTTGCTACAGTTATGTTTATATCCGGGAGACATGTGACAAATTAATCTGTAACTATCGCTCCCTTATGTTGTTCATTTACATTTATGGCATTTAGCCGATGCTCTTTTTCAGAGAGACTTGCATTTATTTCAGCCATACAACTGAGCAGCTATGGAGTTAAGGGCCTTGCTCAGGGGCCCTATGAGTGGCAGCTGGGATTTGAACTCACGACCTTCAGATCCAAAGTCCAGTACCTTAATCATTAAGTCCAACACCCAATAACCACCCTGTCTTTTAGCCTTCAGTGAAACACTTCTCTTTTTATGGGACCAGTCCGTTTCATGATGACCCCTTAATCATCCACAGTGCAATAGAGTTTAATAAATGGTTTAATGGACATGTAAATCCTATGCTGTAGTCTTCACGGTCCCCAGATCTTATCGCCGACTGTCTATGATCATCAGTACACCAAATGGTTTAATTAATTTTTTTGGAAAAAGAAACTACAGTTTCAGAGACATGCCACATTAAAGCCTGTGGCCCATACTGACCCAAACTATGTTGTGTTGGTGGTTGCATCTATATGTCACCAATTTGCTGATATTTCTACTAAGGTAATGTCTCTGCAATGGTCCATGTTAAAAAGGTGCTGGTGATTTTTCACATGAATTAACCCATTTTTTTTAACTCTAAAACAGTCCACATTTCTACTATAATACAGGTAGTCCCCGAGTTACGATAGAGATGCGTTAAAAACAAATTACAGTACATAATTTAGCAAATCAGAGCAATTAACACTACAAGGTTCCCTGGTGGTCTAGTGGTTAGGATGCGGCGCTCTCACTGCTGCGGCCCGGGTTCGATCCCCGGTCAGAGAACCAACCCCAGCCATTAGGGTTGCACAAGCCTTAGTGCCGGTCCCAAGCCCGGATAAATGGGAAGGGTTGCGTTAGGAAGGGCATCCAGCGTAAAAACGTGTGCCAAATCAAACATGCGGATGGTCCGCTGTGGCGACCCCTAATGGGAGAAGCCGAAAGAAAGTTTTAGAGCGATTAACATTTTTATATTGCTTTCTTTCTTCATCGCAACATTTGAAACTTTGTAAATCAATCCATCATAACTATGGGACTCCCTGTAATATAATCCATCAAATAACTTTAGGTCACTATGATTCTACAAAGACAAAATAAAAGTCTTTTCAGGTGTTTGGATTTCCAGCAAGAGTAGGTTACACAATATATCTTGTTCCTCCTTCCGTCAGACCAGCACACTTGTCCTGCTGATCGCTTCAAGTGCCAGAACAACCGCTGCATCCCCATGCGCTGGCTCTGCGACGGAGATAACGACTGCGGCAACAACGAGGACGAGTCGAACACCACCTGCTCAGGTACGAGACGCACAGTCAGGACGGAATAACGGACTTCCAGGTATCACCTATTGGGGAACAGTATCATAGAAGTCGGCTCCATGTTCTGAATTGAGACGTGTGTGTGTGTGTTTCTGTGCCAGCTCGTACGTGTCCTCCTAACCAGCACCCGTGTGCCAGCGGACGGTGTATTCCTAAAACCTGGACGTGTGACCTGGACGATGACTGTGGGGATCGCTCAGATGAACCAGCTTCCTGCGGTTAGCATTGACATTGTATTTTTTTTTTTTTTCCCATGCATGGAATTCTATAGAACTGGACAGTGAGGATTTCTTCCCAAATGACTTACTGTTGCTCAGAGAAGCAGAAACCTCTTGAATGAGTGTAGACGAGTCCCATGTAGTTTTTAAATCTCTCATTATAGTCGAACCCTCATTGCAAAGGAGGAAAGCTTGTTAGATGATGATATATGAATAAGTAATGATTCAGAAGATAATCATTATTGCAAAGCTTCCCTGATGGAAAAATCAGCGCTGCTTACTTTCTATTAATGGGCTCCTTACTGTTCATAGTGAGCGTTACAGCTTCAGGCTGCGTGTTGTCAAGGCTGTGTATTCTCATACTTTAGCTCATACGCCTTCTCTCTTTTTTTTTATTCATTATTATTTTTTTAAATCACACCCACCCCTTCTCTCTCTCCGGGACTGCAGCCTACCCAACTTGTTTCCCACAAACGCAGTTCACGTGTGCCAACGGGCGCTGCATCAACGTCAACTGGCGATGTGATAATGGTGAGTGAGCCTTTCGACCTTATTGTTTGTTCCACATTTCGGTCTGCATCATAGCACGTGTGTTTACGCCATGCAGTTTTATTGCAATCGGAATGATTTTTTTCCTTTCCTTCCTCTTTCTTTCTTTTGGAGACGTCACTGCCAGTAACTGTAAAAATAAGAATTTCACCAATTAAACTTGATTAGCCATTAACAACAATAACAATATATTTGTGTGTGTTTTTTGCCCTTGTCTAGCTAGTCATACATTAATACTAAGCTAAGCTAATAATAAGCTTACGTAGCGGGCGAGCTAATAAATGTATTAGCAAACAAGCAGCCCATGCTGTTACTAGTCACTACTACTTATCATTAACTAGTAACCATTTGCCTCAACAGCTTTATTATTATTAGGTTCTAACAGTTTTTTTTTTTATATTTTTCTGAGCTCTATTGAAAATATTATAGTTTGCCACGTCACATTTCTAGCAGTGTAAAAGGAGTGTGTTTTGTGTGCGTGTGTGTGTGTGTGTGTAGATAATGACTGTGGAGACAACAGTGATGAAGCAGGCTGCAGTCACTCGTGCTCGAGCGTGCAGTTTAAATGCAACAGCGGCCGCTGCATCCCAGAGTACTGGACCTGCGACGGAGACAACGATTGCGGGGACAACAGCGACGAGAAGAGCGCCAACTGCACCAACCAGGGTGAGCGTACCCTCCTCCCGATCTGCAAAAACACACACACACACAAAAAAAAAACATCTGGCTTCTCTGCAGTTTTGTCATGCCAGAACATCTGGAGCAGTTACAGAGTCACTGTGGAAACGGTTTAAACGTGGAACCTGATTTCACTTCCTGAATCCATGTCTGGTCCCAGACTTCACTTCCTGGGGGAGAGTATTTTAAGAATGCTGGCCTGTCAGCACTGAAATAGTGCTTCCTGTGTAACACTGTCTGAAGATCGCTACTCCACACTTGAGCTAGCAAAGCGGTTAGTGAAGATGTACACTACCGTGAGGAGTTCCTGCCAATAATTGTTGATCTGGAATGAAAAGAATGCATTTTTTCTCAGCAAGTCTTTTCTCAGCATACAACAGATACCTCTTTAGAAAAGTGCAATTTGACCTTCCACAAAATGTCTTTGTGTTCTGCACACACTGGATCTGAGAATACTACCAAAATGGTTCAATACCAGTAGGGTTGAAAATTGCAAATTAAAAGCGATGTATGAACCAGCTCATTGAAGGGGAAAGGACATACTATGGGAAAGATGCATATTTTTTTCTTTGTACCAGCTTCATCAAGAACTTTGGCTTTGGTTCTGTGATCCAGTAGATGCTGGGGAAGCAATTCTTGGGTTTTCTTGTTGGAGGCTTTTCTACTGTTCTATAAAGTGCTTTACATTCAGCACACTTTGTCTCTGTCTGTCTCTATCTATCTATCTATCTATCTATCTATCTATCTATCTATCTATCTATCTATCTATCTATCTATCTATCTATCTATCTATCTCTGTCTGTCTGTCTGTCTATTCGTCTATCTGTGTCTGTCTGTCTGTCTGTCTGTCTATTCGTCTATCTCTGTCTGTCTATTCGTCTATCTGTGTCTGTGTCTGTCTGTCTGTCTGTCTGTCTGTCTGTCTGTCTGTCTGTCTGTCTCTCTCTCTCTCTCTCTCCCCAAAAAAAACAGCAGTTGCAGGACATTTCCAAGTTGCAAGAACAGAACTACTCTTGACTCTATCTTATACCACACACCCCCAAGGAACACAAACTATATATTTATAAAGCCATGAAACTCTATAGGTGGTAGTTTTGCAAAACTTTTTCTTCTGTAACAAGCTGTGAAGCTGACATATAGCTGAATGTAGAAACCCAGATTCTCCCAAAAGCTCATCGGCTGTTGCAAAATCGAGTTGATTCTTTTTATCATCTTAGTTGTCGACTCGCATTTATTTAGGATTTCACAACCGCGCTGCTCTCTGTCTACGACACGGGAAGCGCCTGTCGAGAATGAGAACGGGAATGCGTCTATTGCACAAGTCCAGATGTGCAGTATGATCAACACGCACACATTTCTAAACACACTTGGCTGCCAAACCTGCGGTTGTGTTGATTCAGGTGTATTATTATAACATTTTCGGTATCTCCTCCTTTGGTAACTTTAATTGTCTATAATTGTTTTCCCCACTCTAATTGATATCCCTTTCCTATAATAGGTGGCGTAATGACTGTGTGACTGCAGTGATTAAGTTATTAAAATGTCTCCCTTGTTTGACTTCGCAGCCACACGGCCCCCTGGAGGCTGCCACTCGGACGAGTTTCAGTGCCGCCTGGACGGCCTGTGTATCCCCATGCGCTGGCGCTGCGATGGAGAAAACGACTGCATAGACGACACAGATGAGAAGCACTGCGAGGGCGTTACGCACACGTGCAACCCGTCCGCGCAGTTCGCCTGCAGGGATTCAGGTTAATGACAAAAATTTGTATTTCTTAAATAAATCTGTCTATCCATTTATCTATCTAACTTTGATTAGTATTAGTACCAAATTCCATCTTTAAGAAAACCACAATGACCATAAAATATCCATAATAACAATGTGATTTGAAAATTAAACAGAAGTAAAGCACTTTTATTTTACTTGATTCATTTATTAATTTATTAGTTTTTTTTTTCTTTCATTTATTTGTATATATACCGATTTGACTCCTGTCTTGGTTTGCCTGCAGCGAAGTGCATCAGCAAGGCGTGGGTGTGCGACGGAGACAGCGACTGCGAGGACCACTCGGACGAAGATAACTGCGAGGCGTTGCTGTGCAAACTTTCGCACCACGTATGCGCCCATAACGATTCCATCTGCCTGCCTGCAGGAAAGCTGTGCGACGGCAAGGACGACTGTCCCGACGGCTCGGATGAGAAGCTCTGCGGTAAGCCCCTCCTCACCCGCGCCGATCTGCGCGTCAGCCGACGTCTTTAAAACCCCTCTGGGATAATATGCCTTTTGAAGGCGCTGTCTTTCCAGATTTCGCTACAGATGTTTGTTCTCTCGCTTTGACGCAGACCTTTGCTCGTTGGAGAATGGCGGCTGCAGCCATAACTGCACCATCGCCCCCGGGGAGGGCATCCTGTGCTCTTGCCCAACTGGCATGGAGCTCGGCTCTGATAACAAGACCTGTCAGATCCAGAGCTTCTGCGCCAAGCACCTGAAGTGTAGTCAGCGCTGCATCCAGGAGAAAGCCACAGTCAAGTGTGCCTGCTACGAAGGCTGGGCTTTGGAACCTGACCATGAGAGCTGCAAAAGCACCGGTGAGTGAAGGGGGCCGACTATGTTCGACTTCATTTGGGATGTCCCTCCACTGTAGTGTTTAATAGCTCATATGAACTCTCAGGGCTTTTGTTAAACATAGTAGTATTATTGTTGCAGTTGTATCCTGCGTTCTTTACTTGTGCTGTCTCTCTTTCTCATACCTTTCCCCTTCCCCAGCACCCTCCTCACCAATAGCAGAACAAATTATTTGTTTGTTCATACTGATTGAAGTCTGATTAGTCGATTTTCATTCCAGGTTGAAAATTTACTGGTTATCTGCTTGTTAGAGTTTCAATAAATTATCTGTATATCCTCGTAAAAAAAAGCGAGCTCATTTATTGTGAAAATGAGAAAGTTCTAAATCATGGTCTATGAGCAGTTACATTTGTCCGGTCGTTTTTTATTTCCTCATAATCTTGTTGCAACCATTTTATTTATTTATATAGAGTCTTAAATTAGAACGCACAATGATTTCAATTCTCACTAATTTGGGTGAATAAGTGGATGCATACTAAGAGAGATGAGGAATGAAGGAACGGGTCGAAGTTGCTGTAAATCGAAAATGATTTGCAACGCTTCAGTTCTTTGCTTCATGCTGCATTAGTGAAGTGACCATAAATAAGAGGATAGTTGCTGCTGGATTTGGAATGAGCGAGGAAATGAGCTTCAGTGCTATAGCATTTACTGGGCCTGGTCTAGTTGTATTTGTATTTTTTTCCTTTATTGTGATTGAATCAACTGCTGGCATTAAAACGAGTTTAAAAAACACGGCTTCTGTATGCGATCTGTGTCCCCTCTAGACCCTTTTAAGCCCTTCATCATTTTTTCAAATCGGCACGAGATCCGCCGCATAGACCTGTACAAGGGCGAGTTCAGCGTCCTGGTGCCCAGCCTGAGGAACACCATCGCCCTGGACTTCCACCTCAACCAGAGCTCCCTCTACTGGACTGATGTGGTGGAGGACAAGATCTATCGTGGCAAACTGTCTGAAAATGGAGGTGAGAAAAAAACGAATGTATGAATCGCCTTCCATTTTTGCCATGTGACTCAATTTCTTCTCTTATACCTCCATATAGTTTTGGAACAGCACTGTGTTTTTCATTGGCATACCAAATTTCTGACCCAGAAATATGTAAATTACGAAAAAGAAAAAAAATCCAGTTGGTTGTCTGTTACAATGCAATAAAGTTCCAAGCAACTTTTTTAAAACGCTATTCCAGTGGTGAAAATCACAACCCGTTTTACTCAGGGGTCCAAGCACCAAACGAAAAGCTCTATTTTAATAATCAATTTTATAAAAGATGTGTCTATTTAGAGACGGGTTTGGTGAAATTCCCTGGCTGCTCAAGATTTGAGCACTATTGATCGATATGATTACTATATATAGAGGACTAGAACCAATACAAATTGCACCTTTCAACGATTAAAACTTAAAGCTCTGCTCAGTGCATTTAACATAACGTGGGTGCAGGCGTGGGCTTCATTGTTCTCAATAACGTGCAGTTAAAGACCTGAATAATAGCTTGAGGGGGAAAAGAAGATTCAATCTGAGATAATAGGGTTTAGTCGTTTAACTGTCGGCTCCGAATGCGCCTGAACAGGACTGCCTTTGATGGCGGTTTACCTTATATATAAATGTGTATTTCTTTTTTTTTTTCTGCCTATTGGGTTGGCAAACCCTTCACTTCTATATGCCTTAATCATTATAGCACTATATGTGCAAAAAGCATTCCAGTTCCCAGTCTTTGCCTCTACACACTAGTTAGAATCACAATGTTCTCAATCCACACATACACGCACAGACACTCAATCCAAACCCGCTGTGCAGCCGAAAGTGTCCAAGTCTGATTTTGGATCCACCTCATAGCTAGTGGAAAAAAAATCAGTGCCAACATGGCTGCCAGCAGGGAAACAAAGCAACAAAGAGCTTTTCTCCTCGACTTTCTGAGTGCAGAGGCCACCTTGTCTCCAGCTCCATAATAAACAGGCTGAGCACTGGCCTGGCCTCCTAATTGCCTGTGTGTGTGTGTGTGTGTGTGTGAGTGTGGGAGTACATGCATTCTGGCTTATAGCTGCACACATATTCTGTGGCACTCAGCCTGTGAGAAAGATAGCACAGGACAAGGGTACGTGTTATAGAATGCAAAGTTGAAGATGGTTTGTTCAGTTGCATCAGTGGTTTCCGAGATGCGTATCAGATATGGGCAACAATATAAAGCGCCCTAGTGTAGATGTGAGCTCTATAAACTTACCAACATGCAGGAGTTGATTTGAGTGCTTTCCAGGTCTCGATTAGTATGGGAAAAAAAAAACACAGTATATGTGTTTCCATACTATTGCCCTATTCGGTTTTCTAAAATATTTTTTTTATAAAACAAACACTCATCCGGATATATTTGAAAACCCCGTTTTATAATGGAATAGAATAGCCTTTATTTGTCACATATACATTACAGCACAGTGAAATGTTGTTCTTCGCATATCCCAGCTTGCTTGGAAGCTGGGGTCAGAGCGCAGGGTCGGCCATGATACGGCACCCCTGGAGCACACAGAGGGTTAAGGGCCTTGCTCAAGGGCCCAAGAGTGGCAGCTTGGCAATACCGGGGCTTGAACCCCCGACAAACATTCACACTTTTGTTCTCAATCACTTCCCTAAAGTTCCTCATTCACACTGAAGCATCTGAAAACACTTACATCCCTGTACTGTGCATGAGCGTCATTTTCCGTGATCTTTTTCGAAAGGCTTCGTTTTCTGTGACGACAAAAGAGATTTATCACGTTTTCAAAAATCGGACCGAGAAACTCCGTCTCAGTATGAACCGAAGGCCTAAATGGGGAGAAAAAAACAAAACATCGCAAACATCAGAGATTCTGACTGACATACATCAGAGATTGTAATGTAACCCATGTTATAATATGGTCCTAAAAATCTTTAGGGAAGTCTGCATATTTAAGTCGGGTGTAGAATTCTGAAATGAAAAATGTGTAGGAAACCAGAGATCTGGTACAAGACAGTATTCCTAAGCACCTTTAAAATCATGACTAGGGCTGAAAGGATTCTTTGAGGAACTCGAGTAATTTTCGAAAACAAAAAAGGATTGAGGTAAATTATTCCAGTTCACTTATTACTACGTGTTTCTCCTCGGACCATTATTACTGGCGCACCACTTGCTAAACTCTGGACTGCTTTGGGGTCTCATTTTATAAACGTGTACGTAAGCCACTTTCCACACAAAGGTTCAGTCAGTATCGTGAAACACAGGGTTCAGAGTGTACTTACAGGTGCGCACCTTTTGCGTGGAAAGTGCCATTCGCACGTTTTCAGCCTCGTTTTGTGCGATGTTTATAAATGAGACCCCTAGACAGGTAAACACAGAAGACGCTGCAGAATGAAAAATAGAGGAATGGAAAGAAAACAGCGAGGAGAAGATAAAAAAAGAAAAAAAACACAACAAAGTTTCCAAAGTCTGCATTCATTTCAAACTAAAACATAAAGAAAACACCGAAAAGTGCGTTTACCTTTTTTTTTCTTTTTTAAGTAATTTGAAACTGAGTTTTATATTTTTTATTTTTTTTTTATTTATATTTGTATTTGCATTTTGATGTAATATGGTAATTCAAGGCACTAAATGGGTTACTCTTCACAGATTTTAATTTCAGCAATAAAACTTTTTTTTATACGTTTTATTCAACAAATTACTTGTAAAATTTGAGAAAAAAGGTCTTATTTTAGTGTTGCTCTTTAATGAAGAAAAAGTACGTCTTATCCGATTAAATACTCGATAGCTGCAGCCCTAAACATCACCCATCATTATCAAAGTATATGCTATTCAGGGAGCCAAACACCAAACTGAAAATGGCACTCCGCCTGTGAAAGATGGCATGTGTTTATAAAACGCAAGGCTGAAGATGGTTTGTGTTCAGTCACGGATGTGGTTCCCGAGATCCGTATCCGAGATGGGCAACGATGCATCATAGATGCAATCTTTGATGCAATCTTTGCAATCATCCAACATGCAGTATTTATTTTAGTTTGGCTATATTTTTCCATTTCCAAAAAAGAGAAAATTAAATCAGATGTACTTTTCCCGTTCTGTCTCCAGGAAGATGCAGCTCTACCTCTGCCATGTAAATCTATATTCTGTGTGACTCTCGGGACACGCCTCGGTCTCCGTAGTGTTGTGATACGTCATATTCACGTAGCAGCAGTGGTGCTGAGAGAATGCGTATAAAAATAGTTGAGCGAGGAGAAATGAATCTACATATTAAATACTGGTCACACATTAATGGTCACTTTCTAAATAATAAAAGTATAGCGCGTCTACTAATAAATATATATAAATAAATATATATAAATAAATAGTTTTACCGATACAAATATGTAAAAAAAAAAAAAAAAAAAAATTAAATTAAATTAATTTCAGATGCCAACTTATATCTAATGCACACTTTATTTTATTTTATTTTTTATTTTTTTTTTTTTTAATCAATGCATTACATACTTGGGCAAAAATATTGGCACGCCTGCCTTTTGTGGTTCTTTGTCGAACTGTTACCACAAAGTTGGGGGCACACAATTGTATAGATGTCTTTGGATGTGGTAGCATTACCAACCCAAACCTGATCCAGCTTGCGAATTCCCCTGTGGAGAAAGCCCAGCTATATGAAGATATGGGATAGATTAGAAAATCTATAGAACTCTGACCTCAACCCTTTTAAATACATTTGGAATGAATTCATCACGCTCCAGACAGCGCTATAAACAAATTTTATGGAATATGTGGTCATATATGTTTGTCTGTCTTTGCTTTCCTGTAGCCTTGACCAGTTTCGAAGTGGTGATACAGTATGGTCTGGCCACTCCTGAGGGCCTGGCTGTGGACTGGATTGCTGGAAACATCTACTGGGTGGAGAGCAACTTGGACCAGATCGAGGTGGCCAAGCTGGATGGAACCATGCGAACAACACTCCTCGCTGGAGAAGTGGAGCATCCACGAGCCATCGCCCTTGACCCACGTGATGGGTGAGACGCACATACACACACACTCACACACGATTATATAGAATGATCTATTGACCTTTTTAGTCATGTCCTTTTGTTATCAACAAACCTGCCATTTAATATTTCTTTTAATTAGCATATTCAAATTAATGAAAGTTTAAATAATGGAATACATTTTGAAAGAAAGTTAAATAAAAGATTCATTGTTAACAAATTATATCTAGATTTATGTTTTCTGCTTTATTTATTAAACCTCATATTATACATTGGTTTTCAGTATCTTGTTCTGGACAGACTGGGATGCCAGTTCTCCTCGAATCGAGGCCGCTTCCATGAGCGGCGACGGCCGGCGTACCATTCACAGAGAAACAGGAATTGGAGGCTGGCCGAACGGGCTCACTGTGGATTACTTGGAGCGCCGCATTCTCTGGATTGATGCTCGGTATGTGGGTTACACTGTAACACCCAGTTCTACAAACATCCTTTAATAACTAAAGATGCTGCTAGGCACATTTCTGCTACGATTTAAAAACCAGTTCATGAGAAGCATAAAGAACTGTTACTGCTAGTTAAATGGTTTAATATTTTCTCATCGTGATGCTCTTTGCTAAACCCTACTTTAGGTCCGATGCCATCTACTCCGCTGCTTACGATGGATCCGGCCTGATCGAGGTGCTGCGGGGACACGAATACCTGTCGCACCCGTTTGCTGTCACCATGTACGGGGGAGAGGTTTACTGGACGGACTGGCGTACTAACACACTGGCTAAAGCCAACAAGTGGACGGGGCACAACGTTACGGTGGTGCAGAGGACCAACACTCAACCGTTTGACCTGCAGGTTTATCATCCATCCAGACAGCCTCAGGGTCAGTACTGCTCAGCGCTCACATACTGATTATGCAAAAAAAAATAAAAGAAAGCACAAGGAAAATCCAACTTGCCAGAAAATTATTAAAATCAGTAGACGTTTTCTGATTGTGTTGAAACTGAATGATTAGTATGGAATAATTTGCCGATGTACTGCTTCTTTGTGAACCAAACTGCTAGCCCCATGTCCTGTGTGCAACATTCATATCAAACCCAATGCCCCACAGTCACAGATGTATAATAGGAATGTGAATCTTCATGTGTGACTCTTTCCTTGAGGCTGCTCTGACCTTTTGGTATCTTCATGAGCTTAGCATGTGTAAAAGAAAGCTGTGGTATTTTTCTCGCAGTCTGATGGCCTGAAATGTTTGTACCACAGTGGGAAGGTGCAGGAGTCATGAATGAGAAGGTCATTTCACACCGTTTCTGAAGTGTTCCTTGATCATGGCTTTTATGCTTCTCAAATTTTTTTTTTATTATTTTTTACATTTTTTTCCATTCGATTGACTTGAAGTCGTAACAGTAATGCTCTCAGTTGACCGTATTACTATACTATTATTATAAAATGTAAAACTCTTCATCCTACAGCACATTTTTCCCATTTTTTTTTTCTGACCCTATCATTGTGTTTTTACTTTACAGCTCCAAACCCATGTGCTGCTAACGGTGGCAAAGGCCCGTGCTCGCACCTCTGCCTCATCAACTACAACCAGACGTTCTCCTGCGCCTGCCCCCACCTCATGAAGCTGCAGCCAGACAAACACACCTGCTATGGTAGGACACTATTGAAGTCCTCTAAATGATATTTGATGGTCTGTTTTAGCGTTTGAAAGCAAGTGAATCGCATTTGGTGAATGAAACGGCGTTTTTTTCCCCCGCTGATGCTTGGGAGCGGAAGCGTCGTGTCTCTGGGTTTTGGGTTCTGTATTCTGCAGCACGGCCTGTTCTCCCTGCTGCACTGAGTCCAGGTCACTGTTTAATATTCTGCAGCGTAACAGTGGTGTCCTGCCACACCGAATCAGGAAGACTCTTTAGTATTCTGCATGTGACCTGTGCTGCGTTCTGCGCTGATCTTGCATCACTGCCGAGTGTGTTAGAGTGACCTGCAGTCTGCATGTATGAGGAGTAAAAGAAACACACACATCTAATATAACAGTGAAATGTAGATGTACATCCTGAATGTAGTGTTTACGCATCATCTGTTTTCACTTGTTGTCTCCAGTTTGATTCTTTGTCTCTCGCTTTTTCTCCATAGCTGTCTGTCTTATCTTTCTACACATCCTGTTGAACACATTGTTAAAAACGAAAGGTTTATGTGATGGAAAGAACGTCTCCTTCATTTACTGCTTGCTTTCTTTCTTTCGTCCCATCTCTGTCTTTCTCTCTCTGAAATGCTGTGTTGCTTTGTAAACGCTATCGGGAAGAATGTTAACGAGGAAAACGCTCATCCCGTTTCCCAATCTGCCAGAGGTGAATAAAATTGTCCTTTCCTCTTGCGCACAGAGTCTCGTCAGTTCTTACTCTACGCCCGTCAGATCGAGATCAGAGGAGTGGACATCGAGAATCCATATTACAACTACATCATCTCCTTCACCGTGCCTGTGATCGATAACGTAACAGCAGTGGATTATGATGCTCAGGAGCAGCGCATCTACTGGTCCGACGTCCGCACGCAGATGATCAAACGAGCCTTCATTAACGGGACTGGGGTGGAGACCGTGGTGTCTGCCGGTATGGCTCGAGCCTCTGATCGTTTTCTGCTTTTCTTTGATCCCGATTTCTGCTGACTCATTGAATTGCTTGTCATTTATATTCCCCTTTTAGATATACCTAATGCTCAGGGCTTGGCTGTAGACTGGGTGTCCAGAAACTTGTTCTGGACCAGCTATGATACGAGCAAGAAGCAGATCAACGTGGCCCGTCTGGATGGCTCTTTTAAGAACTCTGTCATCCATGGATTGGACAAACCGCACTGCCTGGTGGTGCATCCCATGCTTGGGTTAGTGCAAGCTCCGCCTTTTCTCTCGTTTCTCTCGCAGAATATTTTTTTCCAATTCGAAATACTTACCTGGTCCTGATATGAAGATCATAGGGCTCGTTGAAATGGCAGTGGTGAATACGTATTTTAAGAAGAAGGAGGATCATAGGGTGACCTATAAGAGTGGAGGAAGGTGCACACAGGTGGACTATGTTCTATGTAGGAGATGCAACCTGAAGGAGATTGGAGACTGTAAGGTGTTGGCAGGGGACAGTGTAGCTAGACAGCATCGGATGGTGGTCTGTAGGATGGTTTTGGAGGTGAAGAAGAAGAGGAGGAGAGTAAGGACTGAAAGAAGAATAAGATGGTGGAAACTGAAGGAGGAAGACTGTAGTGTGAGGTTCAGGGAAGAGGTCAGACAAAGGCTCGGTGGTGGTGAAGAGGTGCTGAATGATTGGGAAACTACTGCAGGAGTGATGAGGGAGGCAGCTAGAAAGGTACTTGGTGTGACATCTGGAAATAGAAAGGAAGACAAGGAGACGTGGTGGTGGAATGAGGAAGTGCAGGGGAGCATAAGGGGAAAGAGGTTAACAAAACAGAAGTGGGATCAACAGGGTGATGAGAAAAGTAGGCAGGAGTACAAGGAGATGCGGCAGCAGTTAAAGAGGGATGTGGTGAAAGCCAAGTAAAAGGCATACGAGGAGCTGTATGAGAGGTTGAACACTAAGGAAGGAGAAAAGGATTTGTACCGATTGGCCAGGCAGAGAGATCGAGCTGGGAAGGATGTGTTGCAAGTTAGAGCAATAAAGGATGGAGATGGAAATGTGTTGACTAGTGAGGAGAGTGTGTTGAGAAGATGGAGGGAGTATTTTGAGCAGCTAATGAACGAGGAAAATGTGAGAGAGAGAAGGTTGGATGATGTGGAGTTAGTAAAGCAGGAAGTGGATAGGATTAGTAAGGAGGAAGTGAGAGCAGCGATTAAGAGGATGAAGAGTGGAAAGTCGGTTGGACCAGATGACATACCGGTAGAAGCATGGAGATGTTTAGGAGAGATGGCAGTGGAGTTTTTAACCAGATTGTTTAACAAGATTTTGGAAGGTGAGACGATGCCTGAGGAATGGAGAAGGAGTGTGCTGGTACCGATCTTTAAGCATAAGGGAGATGTGCAGACCTGCAGTAACTACAGGGGAATTAAGTTGATCAGTCACACCATGAAGTTATGGGAAAGAGTAGTGGAAGCCAGGCTGAGAGAAGAGGTGACCATCTGTGAGCAACAGTATGGTTTCATGCCGAGGAAGAGCACCACAGATGCCTTATTTGCTTTGAGAACGTTGATGGAGAAGTATAGAGAAGGACAGAAGGAGCTGCATTGTGTATTTGTGGATTTAGAGAAAGCGTACGACAGAGTGCCGAGAGAGGAGTTGTGGTATTGTATGAGGAAGTCAGGTGTGTCAGAGAAGTATGTGAGGGTGGTGCAGGACATGTATGAGGACAGTGTGACAGCAGTGAAGTGTGCAGTAGGAACGACAGACTGGTTCAAGGTGAAGGTGGGACTGCATCAAGGATCGGCCCTGAGCCCTTTCCTGTTTGCAGTGGTGATGGACAGGTTGACGGACGAGGTCAGACAGGAGTCTCCCTGGACTATGATGTTTGCGGATGATATTGTGATTTGTGGTGAGAGTAGTGAGCAGGTTGAGAAGAGCCTGGAGAGGTGGAGGTACGCGCTGGAGAGGAGGGGAATGAAAGTCAGTAGGAGTAAGACAGAGTACATGTGCGTAAATGAGAGGGAGGGCAGTGGAGTGGTGCGGTTACAGGGAGAAGAGGTGAAGAAGGTGGAGGAGTTCAGGTACCTGGGGTCAACAGTGCAAAGTGTGTTAGGGAAGTGAAGAAAAGAGTGCAGGCAGGGTGGAGTGGGTGGAGAAGAGTGACAGGAGTGATTTGTGATAGTAGAGTATCTGCAAGAATGAAAGGAAAAGTTTATAGGACTGTGGTGAGACCTGCGATGTTGTATGGTTTAGAGACAGTGGCATTGAGTAAAAGGCAGGAGGCGGAGCTGGAGGTAGCAGAGCTGAAGATGTTAAGGTTTTCGTTGGGAGTGACGAGGATGGACAAGATTAGAAATGAGTTTATTAGAGGGACAGCGCATGTTGGACGTTTTGGTGACAAGGTGAGGGAGGCGAGATTGAGATGGTTTGGACATGTGCAGAGGAGGGACATGAATTATATTGGTAGGAGAATGCTGAGGATGGAGCCACCAGGAAGGAGGAAAAGAGGAAGACCAAGGAGGAGGTTCATGGATGTGGTGAGGGAAGACATGCAGGTAGTTGGTGTAAAAGAGGCAGATGTAGAGGACAGGGTGGTATGGAGACGGATGATCCGCTGTGGCGACCCCTAATGGGAGCAGCCGAAAGAAAAAGAAGAAGAAGGGCTCGTTTCTGCATCTAAAACTAAACCAATTAGATCAGGTCTTTATAAAAAAAAAAAAAAAAAAAAAAAAAAAAAAAAGACAAAAATACACCTGATCATCAGATTTGTATCTGCTTTTTGAAACAGCACATTTAGTTGCCATTTACTGTTTAAATAACATCCACTCTTCTGCAAAGGATTTCCGCTAGATTTTCATGAGTACCTGTGGAGATTTGTTTTCACTAAGCTACAAGGGTACTTATGTAGGTGAGGTGAGGAGGCCTGAGGTTCAGTCAGTGTTTCAATTCACTCCAACGGTATTTAGTAGGTTTGAGGACAAGGGCATTGTCATGCAGAAGCAGGTCTTGGTCTCCTAGTTCAAATGAAGGGACAATTTCATGTTACTGCTTTCAAGGCATTGTGTAATTGTGTGCCTCCAACATTGTGGTAACAGTTTGGGGAAGAACCACGTTATGGCCGAAGAAATCAGGTGTCCCGATATCTTTCTCCATATTGTGTGTATGGGTTTCTAACAGAGATTTGATTTTTTGTTTTTTTTTAACGAGATTGTTTTTATCTGCCTACACATTGTGATTCTTTTCATGACCAGATAAAAAAAAATGGATACTCGTGAGATTCTTATATATTGCAGATTTTAATAGAAAAATGTTATTCTATTGCTTGAACGTCAACAGACTTATATTTAAAATCTTTCCAAATTTTCATTTTTGAAATTAAACTAAATGGTGGTTAAATCATAAAATGTGTAGCTAGTCCAAGTGTATAACTCATTAAAACCTAAAACAAACAAAAAAATCATCAGTGTAAAACACTTGAATCAAATTGAGAGACAATTTTAAGTAGTGATCATTTAAAACATTTCCTGTTTGTGCCCCAGTTTATGAAGCATTGTGTTTGGGGGTTCCTTGGTATTATATGAGGAAGTCAGGGGTGGCAGAGAAGTATGTGAGGGTGGTGCAGGACATGTATGAGGACAGTGTGATGGCAGTGAAGTGTGCAGTAGGAACGACAAACTGGTTCAAGGTGGAGGTGGGACTGCATCAAGGATAGGCTCTGAGCCCTTTCCTGTTTGCAGTGGTGATGGACATGTTGACCGACGAGGTCAGCCAGGAGTCTCTATGGACTATGATGTTTGCAGATGATATTGTTATTTATGGTGAGAGTAGGGAGCAGGTTGAGAAGATCCTGGAGAGGTGGGGAGAAGGGGAATGAAAGTCAAAAGAAGTAAAACAGAGTACATGTGCGTGAATGAGAGGGAGGTTTGGACATGTGCAGATTAGGGACATGGGGTAGGAGAATGCTGAGGATGAAGCCACCAGGAAGGAGAAAAAGAGAAAGGCCAAGGAGGAAGTTCATGGATGTGGTGAAGGAAGACATGCAGGTAGTCGGTTTAAAAGAGGCAGGTGTAGAGGACAGAGTGGTATGGAGACGGATGATCCACTGTGGCGACCCCTAATGGGAGCAGCCAGATGATGATGATGATAATGCTTGGGTACCTTCACAAAATGGCCACGAATTGTCATAGGTCACATGTCGTATGATAGGTCACCTGAAAACTAAGTAGGGAAACCCATTTCCGCCACATAAATAAAGTTTGCCTTGATCCTGATTTTTTTTTTTTTCGTCTTTATTTCTACCAATTCTGAGTTCTTTTTCTGAGCTCTCTCCAGAAGGAGAGTTTTTAGAAGAAACCACAGTCCTTTAAAATAATCCTCTATGATTTTTATCCATTGTTTCACAGATCAATCTATTGATTGTAGCCTATTTAAATTTTAATGTGTAAAGCTTTCTGACAAATTCTAGACTGTCAGAATTGCGAGAAATAAATTAGGCAAACTTTTTTTTCTTGGTGGAAACAGGCTTCCATATCTAAGTGCGAAGTCATTGCATGTTAGCATTAGTTCTTAGCCTGATTCAGGAATCAGTATTGCCACAGTCATGACCCAAAGAACTGAGATCCTTTGCAATACCCTACAATAGTTTTTTTCACTAGGACCATGCTATATTTAAACAACCACACACATGGAAATGTGTAATGTATTGTGGAAAAGAAAAATACCATGTTGAAAGAGTACCGTCGTTCTTTGACGTCCTTTGTTGTCTCTGTTTTTTGTTGAAACTGGCATTGTTTGGGAAATTGCATTTAAATGGAGCAGATGCCTGGGCCATATGTTTTGGCTGATTCCAAAGAAAACAAGTGGTTGAAATGAAACGGGGAATCTTTGAAGGAAAGGATGATGGGGATGGGATGAGGCTGTTTGTTTGTGAAGAAAGATAGCCTGGATCTTTGAAGTCGCAAAAGCAGAGGAGGGAGGTTTTTTTTTTTTTTTACTGCTTCAGTGTTTTTTGTTTGGGTTTTCTGAGGAAGGTCACAGTGTTTAGGCAGTTTGTAAATTACATGTGTGATGGGACTTTGAGCCAGGACTCTGGCTTTGAAAACAGTGCCAATTACACACTACTGATGGGAATCAAATGTGCATGTTTTTCCGTTACCTTCAAAGCGAGGCAGAGATTAAGCAAGCGGTTACATTCAGCATGAAATGTGCTAGGAACAAGACTGATCAAAATAAACCCTTTTTAGTTCTGTTACAGTTCAAGTGTGTGTGCATACTTTCCTGTGATTGCCATTATGTCCGATGGTTTTCCCCAAAAGCTTGATTAACTTGAATCTCTTCCATTTTAGTTTTCTACAGAATATAGTGGTTACGTGCAGTGGTATCGTACGAAATTCTGGAAATTTGAAATAGCAATTGAAATTTTAGCTGCTTAATTCCACAATTTATTATCTTCCAGAAAGCTCTACTGGACAGACGGAGACAACATCAGCATGGCCAACACGGACGGCAGCAATCGCTCGTTACTCTTCACCAATCAGAAAGGACCCGTGGGTGAGTAATCTTTTAAAAAACACCTGGCTTGTCTTAAATAGACTGTATATTTTTTAAACTGTACAGCGTTCTAGCACTACAGACTAGGAGGCGCTGCCTGATTCACAAAAAAAAAAAGTCAGAATTGCAAGAAATACATTCGCAATTAGGCAAACCTTTCTTGGTGGAAACAGGCTTCCATATCTAAGTGCAAAGTCATTGCATGTTAGCATTAATTCTTAGCCAGATTCAGTCCTGACCCAAAACACTGAGTTACTAAAGCAAGAAACCCACTGAACACAATTCAAGTCTCCTTTCACTGTAGCCACAACTGCACCTCCTGCATTCACAATCTCTAGCAGAAGCATCAATTTTAACATAATTAAATGATTCCAGTTTTTCGTGCATTTTTGTGCTGAGGATTTGAAATGAAGGGGATTATTCAAAATCTGATTGGTTAAAGTAACATCCTCAAGCAGCATATAGTTTATGCTATTTTTTCTGAAGGCCTTTAACCCCGGCAGCACGTGATGGCTGAAATTTGATTGGGTAGAAACTATAAACATGCACTACTTAAAGCAATGCAACCAGAAGAAAAGCTATGATCTGAAGAGAATAAACTATTGGAAACCATTGGAAACATCATCAGTTTCCTCAAACAATTTACAGCAGCAACACTTCAGTGTGATGATATAAACCATGTGCCCGTAAATAATGGCACGAAATCTCGTCTTTCTACCAAAGCGTAGCCCAAACAAAGCACTCTTATGAACTGCTTCGTTTTAGTGAATCAGTGACTTAAAAAAAATTCTCAGCATTATTTACACTAAATATGTATACTCTATCATTAGGTTCCCTGGTGGTCTAGTGGTTAGGATGCGGCGCTCTCACCGCTGTGGCCCGGGTTCGATCCCCGGTCAGGGAACCAACCCCAGCCATTAGGGTTGCACAAGCCTTAGTGCCGGTCCCAAGCCCGGATAAATGGGGAGGGTTGCGTTAGGAAGGGCATCCAGCGTAAAAACATGTGCCAAATCAAACATGCGGATGATCCGCTGTGGCGACCCCTAACGGGAGAAGCCGAAAGAAAGATGTATACTCTATCATTCTTTGAATCCACAAGGACCAGTTCAGTTTTGCCACCCTCATAATTTCCTTTGGTACCCCGTGAAAAAAAAAATTTCTACAGCCGTCCTGACTAATCGGAATAATAGTGTTCGCAAAGTCGATGTGTTGGAAGCAGGAAAAATGGGCACGTGTTAAGATCTGAGCAGTTTAAACTCAGGCCAAATTGTGATTGTTAGACGGCTGGATCTGTGCACCTCTAAAACAACAGGTCTTGTGATCTTGTGTGTGATCTGCCCTGTATAGTGCTGTACCTACCAAAATGCTCCAAATAGAGATTTTTCTATAGTAGCACTGCACAGAGCGAAGATCTAAATGCACCCATGTTTTTTTCTAAATATTTGGCTAACCTTTAGTGCGTAAGTCGTTTGATTGCATTTCGTAAAATGTAACAGCAAGTCATCTGTGGAATGTACAAGGAGGTGAATGCAGTTAATCCCTGCTCTTTGCTGGTGTGCAACAGGACTCTCTCTCGACTTTGATGAGGGAAGGCTCTACTGGATCAGTTCAGGCAACAGCTCGATAAATCGCTGCAATCTGGACGGCACGGGCCTGGAGATCATCGAAGGTGTAAAGGGCAAGCTCACCAGAGCTACTGCTCTTGCTATAATGGGTGACGACTACTTTTTTTTCTCCTCTTAGTTCTTTGTTCTTTCTTAAAGGTCAAACCAACATCTCAAACCGATATCTCATGACTGATCTGTTTGGTGTTATCTGTGTATGAAGGGAGCAAGCTGTGGTGGGCAGATCAGGGCACGGACCAGGTAGGCACTTGTGACAAGAAGGACGGAAGCAACTGGAAAGTTCTGAGGAATGGCACGTCTCCTGTGATGCATATGAAGATCTATAATGAGACAGTCCAACAGAAAGGTGACTGGCATAATTTTTACCCCTATATTCTCTCTAGAGCCAACATACTAGCTTTTCACACCTAGCATGTGATCGATTAGCCTAAATGCAGCCAAGACAGGCAAAGCACAAGTGTCATCATTTATAAATTGTACAGGTGGACAGTAAACACTAGTATGTGGTTATTTCCATTGAGGGTCCATTTGTAGTATGGTAACCAATATTGGCTTTACTGGTCATTCCCACACACATTTAGATGGTTGGATGGATGGATGAATGGATAGAGATGGATAAATGGATAGATCGTTGGTTGGTAGTTAGTTAGTTTGTTCTTTATTGTCATTGCATAAGTACATTTACACAGCAAAAATACAGTTTACCATCCACCAGAAAAGCAAATAGTAGCAATTGTGCAGATAAGTATGCAGATATGTGTACAACATGTAATGTGTATATGTACAACAAATAGTAAGGGTATATTTATTTGTACAAGAAATAAATATAAAGGCTATGGCAATGAAAAATGTGCAGAAGCTGTTATGTAAGTACAACAAAATAAATATAAAGACGGGCCAGTGAAAAAAAAATGTGTAGGAGCTGGTGAGCAAGTGCACTGATATATGGGATATATGAATTGACAGTTTGGAATATGTACAACTGTACAAAGTTATATGCAGTGTGCTATAGATATAGGAATAATCTACAATCAACTACAATGAACTCCTGATTTATACATAAATGGCAGTACCAAGCTTTAAAATCACTGTTCTTTTTGTTTTGAAGGTACAAACTTGTGCACTAAGAACAACGGGGACTGTTCTCAGCTTTGCTTGCCCACCTCACCCACCAGCAGAGCCTGCATGTGCACGGCAGGCTACAACCTGAAGAGCGGCCAGCAGTCCTGTGAAGGTACAGTTCTCTCACTGTCTGACACACCATGCAGGCGTGTGTCAGTAATCAGTGAGGTGATGTATTGTATCTTGTAATTTAACAACAAAGCATTGAGTGCGATCAGTGGGGCGATAAAAAATAAAAAAAGATATATAAATAAATAAAAATAACCACAAGCTAAAAATCGTATAAACCTTGCTAGCTAAGTGTGATTTTCTCACTCAGTAACTTAACTGCATGGTTACGTTATAGTACAGTGTACATAAGCCTGACCATTTCGGTTTGTATTCAGATAATTAGATATTGCTGATATGTCCACGATGTCTTTGCATTACATTTGGAGTTGAATCTGTATTTTCTTCCATCTATTAAGTTACATGGGAGGAAAAAAGGAACATCTACCAGTTCAGGAAGACCTTGTAATAAGCAGTGGGCTGTCTAAACAGTGTGTCTAGTTGTGTAAATGCAGTCTTTGTGTGTTTGTGGGCAGGTATGGGTTCCTTCTTGCTGTACTCTGTGCACGAGGGCATCCGTGGAATTCCTCTGGACCCAGCTGACAAATCTGACGCCCTTGTGCCAGTGTCTGGAACCTCACTGGCAGTGGGCATTGACTTTCATGCGGGTGAGTGCAAACATCCCATTCACACTTCTCCAAACTTTCTGCACAGGAAGCCTGTAAAATAAAGCCTTTCCTCCATAATGATAAATTGATGCTGTTTGTGTGTAGAAAATGACACCATCTACTGGGTGGACATGGGTCTTAGCACTATCAGCCGAGCAAAAAGAGACCAGACATGGAGAGAAGACGTGGTTACTAATGGCATCGGACGCGTAGAGGGCATTGCGGTTGACTGGATCGCAGGTTAGAAAGATGTCTTGCATATCTTTATAGACATAAATAGTATATATCAATTCACTTGTCGCTTTTTTGTTTGTAGATTTTTTTTTTTTTTTTTTTTTTTAAACTCTGGCTTTAGATTCCTAGTCTAGACCTGTGCATTATAGCATTAGAGTACACTAGTTTTCCAGTAATTACATATCTTCAGGCTAAGAATTGTAGCATAATTAAGGTTCGGCATATGGAGCTCTCGATGATTGTTTGCTTTGCTTGGCTTAATGGTGCTTGATTGCATTGTGTAGGAAACATCTACTGGACAGACCAAGGGTTCGACATGATCGAGGTGGCCAGACTCAATGGCTCCTTCCGCTACGTAGTCATCTCTCACGGTCTGGACAAACCCCGTGCCATCGCTGTCCATCCAGAGAAAGGGTGAGTGAGAGCGTCTTTGATGTCTCTGGGTGCATGAAGAATTTTGCATTCGATTGTATTCAGCAATGGAGCATTATTAATGTAGAAATGTTTACCCTGCAATAATTAGAGTCGGCACACTGTCTAGCTATAAAAAAAACACGCTCTAATAGGTGTTGTCTTATCCGCATTACACATGATAAACCCTTTCTTGTATCTTAGGTACCTTTTCTGGACTGAGTGGGGTCAGTACCCACGCATCGAGAGGTCACGACTGGACGGTTCGGAAAGAGTAGTTCTGGTCAACGTCAGTATCAGCTGGCCCAATGGCATCTCCATTGATTATGAGGTTTGTACATGGACACACTACCTTTACAAAACAACTGGATCATCCAGCTTCATAATATATACACTATTTTGAAAAAAAAGTATTGGGACACCTGAGTTTTCCGGCCATATATTATTTTAGTAATCGAGTATTCTACCCATTATTCAATCAATTAATCAAGTAAGTACTTTTTTATTAAAGAGCATATTAAGATATACCAGAGAAAACAAGACAGGTCTCTTAAAATTCTTTAAATTTTAGAACAATTAGCATTTTTATTGCTGAAATTGCCTACAAGAATATCTGTGAAAACTAAACCCATTTAGTGCATTTAATTGCCATATTACATCAAAATACAAATATATAAAAAAAAAAAAACCTAATAATCCTAAATAAAAAATATAAAAAACTATGTTTTTTGGCCTGAATCTTCCCCCCACCTCCATTGAATTTTTTCTGCAGCGTTTTCCGTGTTTATCTGTCCAGAGTGTTCCAGGGTTTAGCAGGTGGTGCGTCAATAATAATGGTCTGTAGGGAAACAGTGCATCGTGTGCATTTTATGTTATATGTATATTAGTATTCTGCTCATGTAGTTCACAATTAGTTTCCAGGCATTTATGAAACACATACATTGTTTAATCTTTAAAAAATACAGTAATCCCCCGCTTTACCGCGGTTCGAATCTCGTGCCCCCGGTTTATCGCCGATTGTATTTGCCACATAACTAATTAGTTTGGCTGATTTTTATGTTGAAATAATGAAATTTATGAATAAAAATCGAATTATTTATTATAAAATGAAGTAAAATGTTAATACAGTACACTACAGTATACATAAAATTTTGATTAGTTTTTTGATTAGCGCTGGCGGTTTTGGAACGTAACCACCGCGATAAACGGGGGATTACTGTATTCCAAAGAACTTTCTCTCTCACACAACACTGTAAATATGACTAATTTTGGTGTGTATGTGCACAAATACAGGAAGGTCTGCTCTACTGGTGTGATGCTCGTACAGACAAAATCGAGCGTATTAACCTGGAAACCGGTGCGAACCGGGAGCTGGTCCTGGCAGTTCATAACATGGATATGTTTGCTGTGTCTGTGTTTGAGAACTACATCTACTGGAGTGACCGGTACACCAGTCTCGCTTTATTCCGAAGTTGTTATTATAAATCTTATGAGCACTTAAATAAACAAACCGTCTTCTGTATAATCCAGAACACATGCAAATGGCTCCATTAAGAGAGGAAATAAGAACAATGCCACTGACATGGTGTACCTAAGAAAAGGCATTGGGGTGCAGCTCAAGGATATTAAAGTCTTCAACCGAGCCAGACAGCAAGGTAGGGCAACATAATAATAATAATAATAATAATAATAATAAGTAAAGTGGACCTTAAAAGACAAAACTTTTAGATGTGCACATAATTTTTTTATCAATATTTATGCTTTAGATTCCCCTCAAAGCCCAAGCAAGATTATTTTCTTTCCTGCTCCCCCTTACAGGCACCAACATCTGCAAGGACAAAAACGGTGGTTGTGAGCAGCTATGTCTGTACCGCGGCAACGGAGCACGCACCTGCGCCTGTGCCCATGGCATGCTGGCTGAAGATGGGCGCACGTGCCGCGACTACGACGGCTACCTACTTTACTCGGAGCGCACCATACTAAAGAGCATACACCTGTCGGACGAGACCAACCTCAATGCCCCCATCAAACCTTTCGAGGACCCGGATCACATGAGAAACGTCATCGCTCTGACCTTTGACCACCGAGGTGACGGCGGCAAAGGAGCCAACCGCATCTTCTTTAGCGATATCCACTTCGGCAACATTCAGCAAATCAATGATGACGGCTCGGGGCGCAAGACCATCGTTGAAAGTAAGCGCGATCTGATTCTGTTGGCATAGAGCACTTTTTTAATATATTCCTAGCTACATGGTTTTGAAAAAAAAAAAAAAAAACACCTTAAGCGCTCAAATGAGCAGGTAGGAGTCGTCGTCATGTCAAACACCTCCAAAAACACATTTAGAGCTGAATTTTGAAGGAATATCTGTAAAGGTTTTAGGGTTAAATACTGCTTAAGGTTGCACTTGGATACTTGATACTCATCTAAAATATGAAATCAAAAATGTTCTTATACAAGATAAATGACCCGTTCTCCTTATCGCCTTCCTCATATTCGTTCTTAGCAGATCCCATTACACTATTTATAGTTCAAATTGTTTCCAGTCAATACAGAAGATGCAGTACTAAATGCACAGAGCCATATTTTTTTAATTGGACTGTAAACACTGATGTTGGGTGCTTGTGGGCAATGGGGTATTCAAACTTTCAAAAATAGAGCAAGGCAGCTATTTATGTGTCATAGGGTAAATAGACATAAATGCCGTATTGTCCCGGAGTCTCTGTGCAAAGAATGTCAGTGATACGGTATGTACACATTGAATGTGACTCGTGGATAAATATCATTAAACTGAGCTACTTTTCCATCTTTTTATGGTTTCCTATTACAGCTCTGTTGTAAAAAAAAAAAAAGTTGTCCACTGTTTGATTCCCAGTTGCATACTGATTCAAAAGACTATGCAAGGTTCAGTAAAACGTAATCACAGATCGAGGGTGTCTTTTGCGTCCATTATGGAGGTGGAGTGTCCGATTCTGCGGGGTTAAACGGCTGAACAATGTCCCTGCTCCTTTCTGGGCAGAATACAAGCCAGCGCACCACCAAACAGTTCCTACACCGAGCCTTTCCTAGCAGCTCCCGGCGGAACTTCTGTGACACAAAGGCATATAGAAGCGGGTTGACCATAGACGAGGATGTGGCCATTAACCGCGCTAACAAAGCTAGAGAGCGCAAACTGTTTGTGCTGTTGACACTCTGACCGATTCGGCAGAACATGACTATATACGAAGGCAGCCAGCAGACTGTAAACACAACTACAAGCAAGGCAGTGGTTTGGGTCACCTGCTTTTGGTAGCGTTGCGACTGCAGAGCGTTCCCCTGCATGCTAGCCCTGCGCAGGAACCTGTAAAGTTTGGCATACATGATGATGATGACCAGGAGAGGCAGGACGAAGCTGAACAAGAAAAGAGCCGTGCTGTAGACCATCTGGCTGATGTCGTTGAGGAAGGCGAAGCAGTGTGTTACAGCGTATGTGCCCACATTGCGGAAGGCAAACTGTGGAGCAGCCAACGCTGTAGCCGGTCCCCAAAGCAGAACTGCTAAGACGTGGAGCCAGCGCTTTATCCTAGAGCGGTATGCTAAGGTTGGGTGTACCACTGTCAGATAACGTGTTACTGCTAGTGCAGCTAGCGTGAACGCACTAACAGTGTTACAGGCCACTCCCAGGAAGCTGACAGCTTTGCATAGGACACTACCGAAAGGCCAGTTGCCAAGCGCAATTGCGGCTGTGTGGAAAGGCAAAGAGAGTAGAAGCAGTATGTCCGATGCGCTCAAGGCTAGGAGTAGTGTATCGGTGCCATGAAAAGCCTGCGACGCCGTCTTCCGCCTCCTCCTTACCAAGATGAAGATTACCAATGAGTGGCCCAGAAGTCCAATAATTATGATGACTGTGTCTAGTATGGGCACTAGAGCTTTCTGTAAATCCCAGTCCATCTTTGGTACCCAGCTTTGGCTGCCATTCAATCAGTTCTCTTCAAGCCACGATGCTGCAGAGCTAATCCATTGCTCCGAACGGGTAAGGTCTGATAACGAGGACTGTGATGAACTGCACGGTGACTTGATGTAACAGAGGTTACAGCTCCTCCCACCATTAGAGCCGGAGCTGCTTAAGACTCAAGATTGATCAACACCCACCTGCACCCACCCTCACACACTGCAGCACTTAGTAGAGCTTCAGAATGAGCATAATGAATAAATGCTGAATTTATTTGCATTTACCAACAAAATAGGAGCTGGACACACTCGGCGTTAAAATCTCCCTGATTGTCGAAGGCCACACCATCTTTTCAAACATGTCACAGGTTCCAGCTCTTTTTTTTTTTTAATCCTTTTATTTTGCTTAGGGAAGACTTTCCAAACTGAATTTCTCATGAATGAAAAGCCACCAAATCGAACCTGTTTTTGAGTTCAATGTGAAATGGTGGATGTCAGAGATCACAGATCAGTGGCTCATAAATCTGACAGCTGGACAGCAAATGCTGCTTGTTATTGATTTTGTGAAACCAGTCAACCTTACAGAACACAGCTTTCCAAGGCCAAGCTGGGCATTGGTGAGAACAATCAATTTTTTTTTTTGCTCTACCATATCGGTCATCTATGCTGTCGATATAAAGCCTCTTCAGGAGTATTACTTCTTATCTCTGCGCTGGAATTCCAGAACCTGGATGGGAAGAATGATCATTTTGTGCACCTTCTTATCCTCTTTCTATCTGATGAATGAAATGACTTCATTATAGGAGTCTTGTTGAAAGGCACGGTGTCTTTATATCCTTTTTCTGATGTATTGACTTTTCAGGGACACGCTTTTGATCGGCTGTAAACTTGTTTTGACTCCATTTCTAATTTGGAGGGTTGATTTGATTGCGGAGTTTACAGCAAAAACATTTGCAGCCTTCAATGCAAGATTTTGACCCGTCCTGTTCAGATCGGGTATTTGATCTGCTTCCTTATGCTACCTCCGTTTTTTCAAGGCTTTGTGCTTTTTCTTGTCTTTTTATGGCTGGGCAATCACAGTCACGGGCCTTTATCTAAGTGACGTCAGCAGATAAGGACTGAGATACGGTACAAATTTCACTCATAAAACCTTTATGGCTGGAGTTCTCCTTCATCTATTAACCAGTGGAAACACTGTGGTTAAAAGAACGACCGATCTATAGGACCTATTAAATCCTCGAGTGTTGCAGTGTTGCTTCACTCTGAAACTGAGAACTAGGCTTGAATATAGGGATGACTTGACAACAGAGCGGGTGAGTGTGTGGGTATAAGCAAACCATCCATGAAATAACCCCTGTACACACATACAATGCAAACAGCACCAGCACACCTACAAATAGAGGCATGCTGACTGCTGAAGGCTCTGCTGCAAAATTCTGTTTTTGTACCAGGGAAAAGTGATTTAGTCATTCGTAGCAAGCATTTGATCATTGTTGTGATGGCTAATTTACCAGAACATAAATTCTGAAGCTCACAATCCAAACATCACGTTATTTAATTATAAAGTAATCACTTTCCTTGCCAATGATCTGCTTTATTTCATTTCAATCCCTGTGTCTTTTTCGTCTTAGATGTGGGCTCAGTCGAGGGATTGGCATATCACAGGGGTTGGGACACACTCTACTGGACCAGCTACACCACTTCCACTATTACTCGCCACACAGTGGACCAAACACGCAGTGGTGCCTTCAACAGAGATACAGTGGTCACCATGTCTGGAGTAGACCACCCCAGAGCTTTTGCTCTAGACGAGTGCCAAGGGTGAGCATTCGACTCTGGTTTAAAGCTTAGATCTGCATCGAACTGGTTTTTACAGCTCTTAGTTCCATCCTTGGTATGTACTGCTGATGTGGCCTAGCTACGGAATTGGATTAATTTTTCCCTCTGCTAAATACATCACACTATCTATGTTTAGACATCGCCGTTTCTTTAATCTGTTCACAAATCTTAATAACCATGCCATGCTTTTTAGGCTGATGTTCTGGACAAATTGGAACGAGTTTGCTCCCAGCATTATGCGCTCATCTCTGTCTGGGGCTAACGTGCTGGTGATTGTGGGCAACAGCATCCGCGCGCCAAACGGCCTTGCGATAGACCACCGTGCCGAGAAGATTTACTTCTCAGATGCCACGCTGGATAAGATCGAACGCTGCGAGTATGACGGCACCAACCGTTTCGTGAGTGCTCCCGTGTCTGTATTTGTGTATTAGAGAAACGTAGCAAGAGGCCGTTTGTGTGCATGTATGAGAATATTTCAGAATTATGAAAAGAAGAGAAAAAGTCCAGTTACAAGTTATAAAAATGTATATTTGTTTCAGTATATTTACAGCACTCTTTGTGATTTTTGTGTAGGTGGTCTTAAAGAACGAGCCCGTACATCCATTCGGTCTGGCCATGTATGGAGAGTATATCTTCTGGACCGACTGGGTGCGCAGAGCTGTGCTCCGAGCGGATAAATTCGGCAAAGATATGAAAGTGCTGCGAGCCGACATTCCCCAGCAGCCCATGGGCATAATCGCCGTGGCCCAGGACGCAAACAGCTGTTCGTTGACTCAAACACTAATTTGAATGTTAACAGTAATAATGTTGAGGTCGACCGATAGTGTATTTTACAGATAACCATTTAATAAACCCATAAATAAAACATTAAATACAACCAATACTATGAATACGGGATAAGATGTACTAAACTTTATTACAAAAGAAAACAATCTTTAATCATTAAAATATGCTAAATGAATTAAATTTGAATATATCAATTATATTTATAAGTATTAAGGAAAATTAGACATGCATTCAAGCTGAAACAAAAAGTAACAATCCAAATAAATCCTAAATACATCCTAAATGATAAAATAAATAATAATAAAATGTGAACTTGTGAAATGTAACTAATCCTGTTAAAGCACTGCAAGCGATTCAATTACAACATGATCCAGTTCTGTTTTAATATTTAAAGTTAAGAAGCCTCAAATTATAATGGAGAAAGCAGTTCTGGTTGGCTCCTCTTGGCATCATAAAACATGCCCGCAAACAGCACGTGGAATCAGTGATTCGCCTATAGAGGCTGCTCTCATACTGTAGAATGACAGCGGATTTTTTCAGACGCAACCCGGAAAAACTATCTGTTAAGGATATATGGTATTTTTTCAGATAATTTCAGCAACTGAATCGGTCGACCTCTAGTTAATAGCATAAAAGCTGATGGAGATAAAAGCTAATCTTTGCTTTGTATGCGGCGCAGGCGAATTCTCTCCGTGCCACACCAACAATGGTGGCTGTGAGGATCTGTGTCTGCTCACCTCAGAGGGCCGGGTCAACTGCAGCTGCCGTGGGGACCGCAAACTGGTGGAGGGCAACGTGTGCGTCGGTAAGACAAACACACACACGCTAATAACCATGCTGATTTTTCTGTACCCGTGGAAATAATTACATACGAGAAACCGGTACGAATGGTAGTGTGTGCTTTGTCTCCCAGCTGAGAACACGACATGTCACAGCGTGGATGAGTTCGAGTGCGGCAATGGCGACTGCATCAACTACAGCCTGACGTGTGACGGCCGCGCTCACTGCAAAGACAAATCCGACGAGAAGCCGTCCTACTGTTGTAAGTGTGGACATGTGAACGTCTTTGCACACCAGTGAAATCTTCCCTTTTTTTTTCCACTCATAACTGCGAGTTTATCTTTCTTTGTATGTAAATGGGTGTTGATGCATTTCTGATATGACGTGTTTGCTGTAGCGAATCGTGGATGCAAGAAGGGTTACAGGCGCTGCCTCAACGGACGCTGCATCAAACACAGCTCCTGGTGCGACGGCACAGACGACTGTGGAGACCGTTCAGACGAGCGACCCTGCAACTGTAAGTGCAGAGACTGTGGGTGTGTGTATGAAGGTGTGGAGTCATGGTGCAACACAATAATTGTAACATTCTAATCTTAACCTATACTACTCACTATTGCTAAAGGGTTGACAGGACTGCAACTGTATACTAAAAGTGAAACGGTACACAACATTCACAGTTCGGCTCGTACCTCGGTTCACAATTCGGTTAAATTTCGGTAGTTAGAAGGAAGAAAAGAAAAACTTTAAATTGTGTGTCTTTATTAACATGGTTTATTATTAACATTTGTGGACACAGTTTACATGTAACTTTTTTTTTAAATAAAATACCTGCTTGGTTTAAATAAATAAATTATATATATATATATATATAAATATATATACAAAAATATAAACATAAATTTTTTTATATATTCATTATTATTGTTATTATATTGATTAAATTGAATAATCAATTAAATTGGCACGATTTAAATTGATGAAATAAAATTTGATCAATGAAAACATTTTATTAAATAGTTTACATTTGTTAGGCCCCATTTGTGTAATACAGATGTGTATATATATGTGTTTTTTTATTTGTTTGTTTTTTTACATTTAATATTTTATTTTGTAAAGATACAGTATGTTCTAGTGAAGTGTTCTACTTATTTCAGCTTACTTTAACAAATGTCTGCATTCAAGAAACAGACAAGATTATTCCTATCCATAAATGAATTTCTTCCTTCCCTCCGTTCTTCATTCATTTATTCACACCCTCGATATGCGGAATTATTAGGAATCGGGTATCTACAGTCACACCGCGCCCAAAGTTTGAGGCAGAGACACTTAACAAACTTGCGGTCCGCCACTTAATATGTACGTGAGGGAACAAAGATTGCATTCAGTACACATGTGCACCGTACCGAAAGTCCTGTACCCGAAACGGTTTGGGCAGAATACTGGTACTGTTACACCCCTAATATATATTGTATTATAACTGTGTGTTTTATCGCATTTCTCTAGTGACCCTGTGCAGTGCGTCAGAGTTTCAATGTAAGGACGGTTCCTGCATCTCCAACTTGAGCCGCTGTAACCAAGTGGTAGACTGTGAGGACGCCAGTGACGAAATAAATTGCAGTATGTATTTCTCCTTTGTTTCACAAGAACATACGATGAGCTAGATATGTACATTTTTAACACATAGCTGTAATATATTTTAGGATCTCTAGAGCACTATTAAAATGTGAAATCCATCCAACTGTCTGATGTGCAAGTATCCCTGCTCAGGATGGGCTATATAGCTTTAGGAGATCAGCAAGATATAAAGCAAGACCGTCATTTAGTCCTGAACACTTTACACTCTCCCTCAGGCCCAACCGATTGCTTCAGCTACTACCAGTTAGGAGTTAAAGGCGTGACCTTCCAGAAATGCGAATTCACCACACTGTGCTACGCACCGTCTTGGCAATGCGACGGCTCAAACGACTGCGGCGACTTTTCAGACGAGAGGAACTGTCCAGGTCAGACGCAAGTACCTCACATGCACAATAGTCTACCCAGAGCAAACATTCATTCATTCATTCATTCATTCATTAATGTGTCCATGTTACAGAGAAGAGGAAGCTGAAATGTCCTGTGAACTTCTTTGCCTGTCCCAGCGGCCGCTGTATTCCCATGAGCTGGACATGCGACAAAGAGAACGACTGTGAAAATGGAACAGACGAGACTCATTGCGGTTCGGTGGCACAGCTAAATCTGAGCGACTATAGCTCACTTTTCAAACGGTCATATTGTCTGATGATTAGTATTATCTCACACCTCATTTGTTCCCGTCTGTGTAGATAAGTTTTGCTCGCCGACACAGTTCGAGTGCGGGAATCATCGCTGCATCTTCAGCTCCTGGGTGTGTGACGGTACAGATGATTGTGGAGATGGCACAGATGAGGGCAGCCGATGCAGTGAGTCCGAATTGTGCTCGTGTGGGTGGCTGGTTGTGGGAGGGGTTCGGTTGATGGTGCACTAATGGAAGATGCCAACTGGGTGATTTGTCATAACAGTAGAAAAAGGAACATACCAAGTAAAATGCACTGGCAGATACATGCAAATTTTTTTACAGTCAATGCGATTATTAACTATAATATTTTTTTATACAACACATGAATTCTCTGTTCTGATTGGATCATTTATTTTTTCGAATCAGCAACCGCATAGATTTTGAACTATTTGTGGCTTTCTATCAATTCACTCGGTCTAATGCAGACAAAAATCTAACTTGACTGAGGGACGTGGGTCGAAAACCAACGTTGCGTTTTTCCAAAACATCTAAATAAAATGAAAGTCGCCATGGTTCTTCTTATTCATAATTAGAAAACATGACTCTGCTCAGCTGATGCAGTTTTATTTTTAAAGTTCTTGTTAAATGAAGCTTATAGTACCATGAGAAACGATCACGTTTATTGTACAATAGAGTTCTAAGCCTTATATAGCTATTTAGCGACCTCTAATGAAGCTGGTCCTTATTTTTCCATATTTCTTTCCACATGGTTTTTGTGGGACTTGGGGGGCGTGGCTGAGCACCAGCTTATTTTTTCCAGCTCCATCCATTATTCACAAATTGCTGCCCCCAGCTGCCACAGCTTTTTTCCATTTATTTTCCCCCCCTCATATATGGGATGGCAGGCCAAATCAGAGGTCACTATGGGCCACTATGTGTTGTTTTGTTCATTATAAATTAGCATAGTTTCACCCATATAGTCTGGTATAGTGATTATAGTCTAATAATAAATATGTATATTTTTTCAATTTAACAAAACATAATGTAGAATTGTTTTTGGGAGGAATCTGCAGTGTGAAAAATTTTGGACAGAAATGAGAAATGATAGACTGGTAAGGAACCAGCAATACATAACAATGTATGTAACTATAAATTGATAAAAACTACAAGGTACAAAGTTTTTTTTTTTTTAAATGAACAAAAAGTGAGCAAGTGGGTCAAATTCCCTGTGTGACATTCTACTGATACATTTATTGATTCATTTAAAGGCTCTCGATGCTTTGTATTCTGTAGGTTCTGTAATGTATTATTCTGTACGCAATGCCATTCCAGGTTCGAAGACGTGCAGTCCTGAAGCGTTCCACTGCCCCGGGTCCCACTGCGTGCCCCAGCGTTGGAAGTGTGACGGGGACAAAGACTGTCCAGATGGAGCTGATGAGGGTGTGCAGGCTGGCTGCAGTAAGTGTCCACACATGTCCTTTTTGCCATTAATCCATTTTTTCCCCCTCCCAATCCACACTTTATACATCCCTGTGTCTATTTCTAGCAAACAATAAGACCTGTGATGACACAGAGTTCCAGTGCCAGAACAAGCAGTGCATCCCCAAGCATTTCGTGTGCGATCACGACATAGATTGCCGGGACGGTTCTGACGAGTCTCCCGAATGTGGTGAGTACGTCCGTGTGCTTTTTGGTGCTCTCCTTATCCTCGCCGCAGTCCGATCATGTGCTTCAGTCCTCGAGACTACAGGACCCCATTTCATCATGCTGTTAATGCTCGAATTGTGCAGATAAAGGATACATTTTTAGGGAGATGTTTTTAGGTTTAGATTTACTGATTCGTCACCTCTTCTTCTCTGTAACAGAGTACCCTACTTGTGCACCCAATGATTACCGCTGTGAAAACGGCCAGTGCCTGAAGCAGAAAAGCTGGGAATGCGATGGCGAGTTTGACTGTCATGACCACTCGGATGAAGCCCCCAAGAACCTCCGCTGTACAGAGCCAGGTAACAACAAACACAAACACGTATATAATTTGTCATACTGTGGCCAGTCTGAATACCATATTCTTATGGCTGAATGGAAGAAGAACGTTCAAACATTTGAATTACTAAACTCTGGTTAGTTAAATCATAGTCATAAACTACTGTGCTGCCTTATAAACAATTGTATCTTTAGTCACAGTCAAATAAGCTAAATGGATCATTTTCGCACATTTGGTTGAATGTGGCAATTGTGTAAATGGGCACAAGTGTGTGTGTGTGTGTGTGTGTGTGTGTGTGTGTGTGTGTGTGTGTG
>JAAIIK010000037.1:2354880-2376280 GCA_014706435.1 Silurus glanis
CGCTTTTTATATATATATATATATATATATATATATATATATATATATATATACATACATACACTTCCTTATGTATACTTTGTATATATAAAAGGAAAAAAGAAGACTGACATGTTCCTGAAAGTATTTAGTTTTTACTTTTTGTTTGTGTAGTTTGTGTGCAAGAATGATAAGTGCATCCCCTTCTGGTGGAAGTGCGACACTGAAGACGACTGTGGAGATCGTTCAGACGAGCCTGCTGACTGCGGTGAGTAAAGTCTTCAATGAGAGAAATGCATAGACTTACTGAGACGGATGAACAGACCAAGAGATGAATACCCCGGCGGAGAGAAAGACAGAGAGAAAGTGGCCTGAAACAGGTGGTCGGAAGGGCAGTGAGAGAAGGACAGACTGAAGGACAGTAAAAGATAGACAGGTTGAGTGAGAGGAAGAAAGAGACAGATGAACTGCCAGAAGGACAGAGAGAGTTAGACAGATGGACTGGCTAAGACAGATTAATGAACAGACAGATAGAAAGCTGTCCAAAACAAAAATTATCATCCAAAGAAAAAATGTACATACATCTGTTCACTTTAGGCCACACTTCAGCACTCAGTACATTCCGATTACCTAAAAAAAAGCATTACTTTCAATCCCACCAATAATGCATGCTGTGTATCTCTGATATTAAACAGAGTATGAATTGTGATAAAGAGACGGTTCCTGGACATGAGCGAGTCTCACCATGGAGACAGAAAAAGACTGTGCGCTCATTGCCAAAAATATCCACTCAAAAGCATGACTTCCCCTGACCTAATCACTAACAAAATACAGCAAGAAAGGGACAAACTAATTTAGTTTTGTCCTAAACACACCCTAGGTGTCCCAAATACAATCCAAATATCAGGTAAGAGAGAGGGACAGAGAGAGAGAGGGACAGAGATTGAGAAAGAGTCAAATTGTAGGCAGGGCTGAACAAAAATGGATACTCAAAGATAGAGAGACATTTTGACTGACAGAGAACAGATGGATGGACAGACAGACAGAGAGAGAGAGAGACAGGTGGACAGAGAGGCTGAAAGAAGCTGAAATGAATGGATAAGGAACCAAACATTGCCAAAGAATAAATAAAGAAAGAGAGAGAAAATACGAAATTGTTTTCTTGGTGTTTTGTCTTTAGTCGAGTTCAAATGTCGGCCTGGACAGTTCCAGTGTGGCACAGGCATCTGCACGAACCCTGCCTACATCTGTGACGGAGACAATGACTGCCAGGACAACTCAGATGAGGCCAACTGCGGTATTGTCCCTGCACACACCAAAATGCACAAAACAACCTTTACTGCAAAGGTGGCACGATGATGCTTGCCTGAGTTGCACCCTTTCTGGGTCAGTACTTGGTAGAGCCTCCATTGGCTGCAAATTTGGCTCAAAGGTCCATCATTGTTGCTCATCTAGATCCTGATATTTGTCCATTCCTATATGAACAAAAGTTTGTGGACACCTGGCCATAAGATTTGTATGTGATTTTTTTTTTTTTTTTTTTTTTTGAACATCCAATTCCACATTTAGTCTTCATTTGCTGTTATAATAACATTTTTTATTTGTGCTCATGTCAAAGAATGTTTGGGTCTCCTAGTTCGAGGAAAGGGAGAATTTCCTCTTCTACAATTGTGTGCCTCCAACTTCGTGGTAACAGTTTTGGCAAGAAATACCAAAAAAAATAACACTTATTTTAGAGGATTTTAGGTCTTTTTTTTTATGAATCTGTATAAATTTCTCACCTCTCTGCTCACTCAGAATTATGTATGTAAGCCATGATATTAATGTTAATTTTGGTATTATTACTTTCTATCTGCTTCATCAGGCTGAATGGCTTTTGCTGCGTTTATATTTCACAAGGCTTCTTTTTTTTTTTTTTTTTCATTCCGCAAATGTATTGCGGAAATATATGGGGGGGATATTAGAGTGAAATATTAATGTCATTGCTTAGGCAGAATGAAAATGTTAAATCATTGGTTAATTAATGGCACGCACTACAGTTTTGTTCGAAATGAGCATGTCTTTGTTGATTCGTGTGCCGCAGACATCCACGTATGCCTGCCCAGCCAGTTCAAGTGCTCCCACCCGAGCCGATGCATCCCCGGAATTTTCCGCTGTAACGGCCAGAACAACTGCGGTCAAGGAGAAGATGAGAAAGATTGTCGTGAGTGTCTTGTCGTCCATCATAGCGGACTTGTTTCCTCAGCTGTATAACTGTCATCTCAAATGGCACATAAGTTCACCTTTATTATAGTCTCTTCCTGGTCTACTTGCTGGATTGTATACTAAGTGCCGACTGTGTATTTGATGTAGCCGAGGTGACGTGTGCACCCAACCAGTTCCAGTGTGTCATCACTAAACGCTGCATTCCACGTGTTTGGATGTGTGACCGTGACAATGACTGTGTGGACGGCTCTGATGAACCAGCCAACTGCAGTAAGGCTTTACAAACTGTTACATGGTGCGCTGGAGTGTTTCTCTGCTCCGCGTAATGTCATCATTCATTCATTAAAAATGAATTCCATTTTCAATTTAAGTTCGATTTTAAGTAGTCCTGGATATGAGGTGATAAGATGGTGATTAGATAAGATGGTGATTACAATGGTTTGACTTCGGATTTTTTTTTTTATTTATGATGGGAAGGGATGGATTGTGTGATACCTTACTCTTGCCAGTGGTCGACAGTGTTATCGCGCATATTTTCTCTCCTCAGACACTGAAACGGAGCACACTGATTGGTCTCATTAGCTACAGGTGTGCTTCAGGAGTCTCGTGCCCCCTGTTTATCGCCGATTGGGTTTGCCACATAACTAATTTGTTTGGCTGATTTTCTCGGTCTCTCGCGGATAGCACGGTAGAGTTTTATGTTGACATAATTAAATTTATTAATAAAAATATAATGATTCATTATAAAATGAAGTAGGATGTAAATACAGTACACTACTGTATATATAAAATAGCATTTTTGGGGTGGCGTCCGTTTATCGCGGGCTTTTCGTTTATCGAGGGCGGTCTTGGAACGTAACCACCGCGATAAACGAGGGATTACTGTATAGTTCGTCTGCTATGAATTATATGTAAATAAATCGTTTTTTACCGAAGCGAATATGTAACGGTGCATCGCGATACAAATGGCAAAATCTTTTGAACTTTTATACCGAAGCACCAATGCGAATCGGTGATGACCTGCCTTCTCCTCCTGCAGCTCAGATGACGTGCGGAGTGGACGAGTTCCGGTGTAAGGACTCTGGTCGCTGCATCCCTGCACGCTGGAAGTGTGACGGCGAGGACGACTGCGGCGACGGCTCAGACGAACCCAAGGAGGAGTGCGGTACGCGGCCTGTCTCTTTCTCGGCTCTGATTTTAAACTGTCTCTACGCCGATTATTGAGATTTTTGTGGTTTTGTGCAGCAGATGAGAGAACGTGTGAACCTTATCAGTTCCGCTGCAAGAACAACCGCTGTGTGCCGGGCCGCTGGCAGTGCGACTACGACAACGACTGCGGCGACAACTCGGATGAGGAGAAATGTGGTAGGTGGTCTCGAGCGGAGCTACGGGAAATGTTGTCTTGAGACAGACACAGCCCTGATGCGAGGGCTGAACTTGGTGGCTTTGTAATGGTTTCACTGTCATTTTGTGTCTATCAGAGCGCCACAGACTGGGGTGTGTGTTAAGATTCAAGTACAATGGATAGAACTGCTGAATTTAATTTGTGTGTGTTAGATGGGTGGGTGTGTGTGTGTGTCACATCCATTCAGTTTGCACTTGCACGACATTGCCCACATTGCTCATGAATGCTTGTCACTTCACCTTATGTTTGTTCTTCATTTCACACTGACATGGTGGCTTGACTCAGAGGTAGGTCACTGCTCTTCCATCCCTTCCTCCCTCTCCATTCAAACCCCATTCTCATTCCCTTTTTCACCTCCATTTTTCTGTTAATTCGCCGTGTAACTTGTGAAGCTGACAATTTCAGTGCTAGTGGTGGAATGGATCAGTGCTAGTTTACCCTTCCCAAAATGACACGATCCAATGTGTATGGCATTGTGTGTATCGATTCTTTGCTGTTCAGTGACCGGTTCTGCTTCTCCAGTGTAAACTCCTTGAACTGTCTCATTAGTCCATGTTGATGTTTTTGAATTTTCCCAGTTAATTTGTGTGTTTCCTCATGAAAGAATTGGCATGAATATTTATTACAGCCCTGCTTTCTTCTACTTACCCTCCCTTTCCCCCTGTGGTAAAGCCCTTTTTTAAGCTTTTTTTTGACTTTCCCTTCTGTAGCCCCACTTTTTATGTGTGGCGGTTTGGGAAAATCCTTCAGAAAACAATTACATAACATTCATTTGGTAACATCGTCAAAACAGAGATGAATATTTATACATAATGTACAAAAACCAGCAATTAATATGACCTAATAATAAGATTAGTAGCAGGAAACTTGAAGGGAATGAATAAATAAGCCATTATTCTTCTGCAGAAACAAGAAATTAGCAATTTTGACGTCAGGCGATGTGAACAATGCTGCTGATTAACGCTTTTTTATTATTATTTATTTCTTTATTTTTAAACCCTGCAGTAATGTTGCTTCATAACTCGATTAGTAAGCTACAAGTTATCAGACGCAATGCGCAGAAGAACATTTTAGTTATTAAAAATTCTAGAATAATTAAAATCTCTATCTATTCACTCGATATTCGAATGACGTGAAGGGTTTTCCCAGGTCGGCAAGTAAACGTTAAAAAAAATTAATTAAAACATGACTCCTCGTGCTGCCGTTTCAGTTAAAGAACCATGTCTCTTCATGTGTGTGTCCCTCAGTGCCACGTCAGTGCTCAGAGAGCGAGTTCGCCTGTACCAATGGCCGCTGCATTGCTGGGCGATGGAAGTGTGACGGAGACCATGACTGCGCTGACGGCTCTGATGAGGTGCTCAATCTAAAAGGAATCTGAATTCCTCTGTATCATTTCATTACCACAGCAATGGTTAAGAATAAGCGTGTAATCCCAATAGCTGGCACTTTGGTCAGTCTGTAGTGGATCTGATGTGTTTGTTATTCAGAAATGAGTTCTTACCTAAACAAAAGAGGGCAGCAGTGTGGAGTTAATATATGTGTTTGGGTCTGTGTGTGTCGTGTAGCACGGCTGTGCTCTGAAGTGTGACGCGGATCAGTTCCAGTGTAAAAACGGCCACTGCATCCCACTGCGCTGGCGCTGCGACGCTGATGCCGACTGTATGGACGGCAGCGATGAAGAGAGGTGCCATGACACTGGTGAGTGTGTTCCTACTTGATATGGCTCTTGTTTGGGATACCACGAAGCAGTTCGAGGAAATGAATTAAAGACAGGATGCTGTGAGGTCCGTTTCTACCTCATCCTTTTGCATTCTCTTTCAGTGGAGCGCCTCTGCCCCAGTGACGAGTTCCAGTGTAACAATACTTTGTGCAAGCCACTGGCCTGGAAGTGCGACGGCGAGGACGACTGCGGCGACAACTCGGACGAAAACCCAGAAGAGTGCCGTGAGTTTGAACACCAGCCGAAACCAAAACGAGCTCACCAGAACCAGATATTGTAAAATAAATAAATGGTATTCTTCCACCTGTAGGGAAGTTCCTGTGTCCACCCACTAGAAACTTCCGCTGCCTGAACGATCGCGTGTGTCTGTGGAGCGGCAAACGCTGCGACAATATCAACCACTGCGGAGACAACTCGGACGAGATAAACTGCGGTAAGAAAAGGGGCAGTGGCAGTAAAACGAGGTCTTTAATCTGTGCTCTTTAATAACAGTACAAATTTAACACGCAATCAAACACGCATGTGAGTGTGCATGACGCTATATAACCATATTAGTAATTATATAACTTTGTATACGAACAGATGATAAAAAGGCGAGCAAGTGCGGCAAGGAAAAGTTCCAGTGCAGCAACGGCAAGTGCATCAGCTCCACCCTGCGCTGCAACTTCTTCAACGACTGCGAGGACTACGGCTCTGATGAGATCGGCTGCAAGACTGGTGTGACCTCTCTCTTGCACACACTCATTCATTCCCACCCAGAGTGTATAGGAAGCTCATTTGGTGTGTGTTGTATGTGCTTCCAGAAACTATACTGAACGACTGTAAGAGTAACCGCTCCCTGTGTGGAGAGACCGAAGAGGTTCACTGTATGACGAACGGCACTGACTCGTTCTGCTCCTGCAAACACGGCTACGAGAACAACGGCTTCGGCAACTGCCAAGGTGCCCTGTCTTTTTCCGTACACGAGCACAGAGACCAGGTTCAAGAGCTGTCGAGTTCACCACAGGTTCCTTTGTTTCAGATAAGAACGAGTGCAGACAGTTCGGTATGTGCTCTCAGATCTGCAACAACACCAAGGGTTCTTACAAGTGCAGCTGCCACAAGTATTTCACCAAGATGAACGACACCTGCAAGGCTGACAGTAAGCACTTCATTAGGGCTTCGAGGAGGGATTTTACTCCAAGGGTCTTTGATTCATGTGCATCTCCATAACCGAGGCCGATGCGATTTGCATCTCGATGCATAGCCAAAGATACGATACATTAAAGACACATATGAAGCAGCTACCGCTGTGAGGCGATACGATACATCCTATTACAATGTCGATTTTATTCAGCGCAATGTGATTCAATGCGATACGATGCAATATGGTACAGATCATGAATTTATTTAAGTGCCTTCTGACTTCTAAAACGTGGCCCTTTTACCAACAGGCTTTTGTAGTGCAAAAAAAAGAAAAATGATAAAATAAAACCCTTTCCTGTTCTGTCTCCCGGAAGATGCAGCTCTACCTCTGCCATGTTAATCTATATTTTATGTGACTCTCAGGACAGTCTCCGTAGTGTTGTGATGCGTCAAATTAACGTAGAAAAACTGTTTAGCGAGGAGAAATCAATCTACCGTAATTTCCGGACTATTAAACGCACCCAAATATAAGCCGCACCCACTGAATTTGAAAAAGATTTTGATTTTGAGCATAAATAAGCCGCACCTGTCTATAAGCCTCAGGTTCCTACACTGAAACTAATAAACTTTACACAGGCTTTAACGAAAGACAGTGTCTGTTACACAGCTTGTATCTAAACAGTAGCCTACCAAGAAAGTCATTGTTCACTGTCTTCCTCCTTCCTTTTCTCTCGGGGGTTTTTCTTTTGGCATCGTCGCGCGTTTAAAAATCACCATCGGTGAAGCTTTTCTCCCGATGCCGTGCAGCTCAGAACACAGGTGAAGTGTGTTTTTTTTCATGCCCGGTTGTTTTCAGCGTGACGAATGATTCGCATTTCCTGTTGACAGTCCGAGTGAGAGGCAGGTCAAACGTCAGAGGAACCTCATCCATATTTATGATGTGGTGCGGCCCGATTCAGTGGGAGCGCATCTGATTTAATATAAAGAGTTTCATTGGTTCACCTGAACCCGTTCGGCAATTTCATTGGTCTAATGTTATGGGGCTCAGTTTTTTGTCTTGAAGTTTGTGAAACCGGGAAAAAACCCAGAAAAAATCCATATATTAGCCGCTTCGTTGTTCAAAGCGTGGGGAAAAAGTAGCGGCTTATAGTCCGGAAAATACGGTACATATTAAAATATTGGTCACAAATTATAATCGCTTTCTAAATGATAAAAAAAAATATATAGTCCATCCACTAATAGTGCAAATAGTTTAAAAACAATGTCTCGTGATACAAATGCCCGTTAGTATAAGATCTATGCGTCACATCGATGAATCTTGCCATCCCTATAGGATCTGAAGTTCTTGGAATAACCTAAGCATCTTTTGTGAAAAGGAAACCGTTTTGAGTTGTAGGCTTGAAGAACGCATGATAGATTCTATATATGATATTTCTGACCAGCAGTGCTGTAGATCAATAAATACAATGATAATAAAACGTACAAGGCGATGGTAAACGTGTATCGTTTGCTAATGATTTACTCCGCGATACATATTCTTTACATGAATGTACGCAAACCGTAGAATTGTCCACTGCTCATTTTTAGTTGTCGCATTTTACATTTAAGGCTTTACAAATAATGTCAAAACTAAATCAGATACATATTCAAACATCTCAAACGCGTTTCTGTGTCAGGTCTGAATATCAACAGGCAGGTGCTCTACATCGCCGATGATAATGAGATCCGCAGTCTGGACCCGGGCATGCCCAACTGGGTATACGAACAGACCTTCCAGGGTGACGCAAACGTGCGTATTGATGCCATGGACCTGCACGTCAAGACCAACCGCATCTTCTGGACCAACTGGCACACGAGCGGCATATCATCCTTCCAGCTGCCCTCCACTTCCTCGTCTTCATCATCTGGCACATTGTCCAACTCTCATCGGAGCACACGCCAGAGCGAGGGAACAGTCTCTAACCTCGTGGTACGCAACGAAGGATTTTGCAGATGAATACTCTATTTTTTTATTTTTTTTTTTTAACCAAAACAGCAACTTACCATACTTTCATCTGTTGCCTTTAACTATGAGGAATGTCCCTAAAACTAGTTAGTCCTAGTTAGTTTTATTTTTTAAGGTCATAAGAACATCATAAGGCTGATCATCTTCCTAAAGGGATAAAGCCCTTGATTTGAAAGATTTCCCCCTATGTCGCAAAGCCTCTGTTAGAAAGTGGTCACGTTGGAGATTCCTTTTAAGAACGGCTAATTATCTCCCCATAGATCACTTCATTACATGAATATCTGTACACTCTCTAACTGGTGCACATGTTCCTGAATCCTCTCTCTGTCACAGATCCCAGGTCTTAAGACACCCAGAGGCATTGCTGTGGACTGGGTGGCTGGGAACCTGTACTGGACAGACTCGGGCCGAGATGTTATCGAGGTAGCCCAGATCACTGGCCAGAACAGGAAGACGTTGATCTCGGGCATGATCGATGAGCCTTATGCGATTGTTGTGGATCCTCCAAGAGGGTGAGATGTTATTCGGAAGTTCAAAAGTACAGAATCATCTTTGGTTTGTTAATATATCGTTTCCATGATGCTAACAGAGACCATTACAAATGGCAGTAAATCAGTGTTGAGAATAACGAATAGCTCTGTTTGTGGCTTGAGCTTTTATAACATGCTCTAAAACGGTTGTGTTTTATTTGGTAACTCAGGACGATGTACTGGGCCGATTGGGGAAATCACCCCAAAATTGAGACTGCAGCCATGGACGGAACTCTGAGGCAAACCCTGGTGCATGATAACCTTCAGTGGCCCACAGGTTAGTCTGATTGATTTCATTTATTAAGAAGGGAAGCCTGAAAGAAAATGTCAGAGCTCGAAAAAAACATCTGCCCAAAAAGAAATAAATAATACAAAGTAGGAACAAAATAGATTCATGAGCTGCCTGTAGGCGGTGTTGGTGTACTAGCATCATGCATGTAGTGTGCTGTCATTCATAGATAGATAGATAGATAGATAGATAGATAGATAGATAGATAGATAGATAGATAGATAGATAGATAGATAGATAGATAGATAGATAGATAGATAGATAGATAGATAGATAGATAGATAGATAGATAGATAGATAGATAGATAGATAGATAGATAGATAGATAGATAGATAGATAGATAGATATGTACAAATGAAAAAGGACAGATAGGTAAGTTTATCATCATACATGCATACTGTAATTATATACTCAAAATGAAGGGAATAGGCAGAAGTCTTTTTTTTTTTTTTTTTTTTTTTTTTTTTTGATGTTTTCAGGATTTGATATGAATTTTTTTTTCCATGACGTGTGTACGGTTACCTCCTTCTGTGCGCAGGTCTGGCTGTCGACTACTTCAACGAGCGCCTGTACTGGGCCGACGCAAAACTATCTGTGATCGGCAGCGTGCGCTTGGATGGCACAGACCCCGTGGTGGCCGTATCCAACGTCAAAAACAGTTCAGTAGCAAAACTAGGACTCGTTTTGTTCTGTAAGAAACGCTGAAATGTCGTACCAGTGGTTGATTTGTGAGTTGTGTGTGTGTGTGGTGCAGATCTGCTCCACCCGTTCAGCATCGATATCTTTGAGGACTACATCTACGGCGTCACATACATCAACAACTTTGTGTTCCGTGTCAACAAATTCGGCAGAGGCACGATGGAGAACCTGACCACGGGCATCAACCACGCCACGGACATAGTGCTGTACCACCGCTACAAACAGCCTGAGAGTAAGTGTGTGTGTGTGTGTGTGTGTGTGGTTTTGCTTGTGTGTGAAAGGTGAGGGCGTATTTATAAGCAGGATCATGAGATATTCTTGGATTCATGTGTATGCTTACTTCGCTTTATCCTTCCCTGACTGACCCTCTTGACTGTGTGTGTGTTTCCAGTGGCGAACCCATGTGACAGGAAGAAGTGTGAGTGGTTGTGTCTTCTCAGCCCCAGTGGTCCTGTGTGTACCTGCCCTAACAACCGTGTGGCTGATAATGGCACATGTGTGGAACTGCCTCCGACCAGTCAGGCCCCTATCAGTAAGTCCTGTATACTGTAATCAGCTGCAATTCTTCTTAGTATAGTTTTTTTTCCCCCATGTTTCATTCGAGCTCATCTCTTTTCTCGTTCTCAGCCCCTACGTGTAACGTGCAGTGCATGAACGGCGGCAGTTGTTTCATGAACGCTCGCAGTCAGCCCAAGTGCCGCTGCCCGACCAGCTACAGCGGCGAGAGGTGCGAGATTGACCAGTGCAGAGACTACTGCAAGAACGGAGGAACCTGTTCTCCATCACGCACCGGTACACACACACACACACACACACACACACACACACACACACACACACAGCTATCCACACACTCTATTTGTATGTCTATACTTTCTTTTATTGAGAAATATATTATATACCTTTTTCTTTATGGATGTTAGACACCATTAAATCATAAGCACAGAAACATGAAGCTCTTGTGTATCCGTTGTGTAGGTGCTCCTACGTGCCGCTGCCCGACAGGCTTCACTGGGCCCAACTGTAACCAGAACACGTGCAAAGACTACTGTCAGAACGGAGGCAGCTGCGTCGTGAGCCGCGGCAACCAACCCACATGCCAGTGCCATGACGGCTACCTGGGAGATCAGTGCCAGTACAGTGAGTGTTAATTTCCAGATCCTAGGTGAAGAATATTTGTCATTAGATAAGCTGATAGAAAAAAAAAAAGCAATTCTTGATCATGTGAGTGACGACAAAGGCAGTTCTTAACATGGAGGTTGTGTTAGTTCAGGTTGAAGAGACTTGATGTGTTTTTTTTTTTGTTTTTTTTTTTTAACATTCATTTGAGTACAGTCATATAGCATATTTCAAATTGGTTGAAATGACATGTTGTAAGTATAAATTATACTCAAAATTTGTTTTCTGTTTTTACAAAGAAAAATGCACACAAAAAAGGGAAAATTATAAATAACTATATACATCTAGGGTGAGAACGTGTCCTATTTCAATTCCATCCAAAATAACCTCGAATGACGTTATGTATATAGATGATAAACCGAGTGTATATATAATATACAGTGATCAGGCATAACATTATGACCACCTGTCTAATATTGTGTTGGTCCCCCATTTGCTGCTAAACAGTTCTGAGCCGTTGTGCATTACAGCATTAACTGCATCAGTAATTTGAGGTACAGGAACTTCCTGGAAGGAACAGTGGTGAACCGGCCGCCCATGACCCTGTCGCCAGTTCACCACAGTTCCTTCCAGGAACCACTTTTTTAAAAAATAGATACTGAGCACTGCAGACCAGGAATATTCCACAAGAGCTGCAGTTTTGGAGATGCTCTGACCCAGTCGTCTAGCCATCACAATTTGGCCCTTGTCAAACTCTTTACGCTTGCCCATTTTTCGTGCTTTGAACACGTCAACTTTGAGGACAAAATGTTCACTTGTGGCCAAAATATATTCCACCCACTAACAGGTGCCACAATGAATCAGTGTTATTCATCATTTTATAATGTCATAATGTTATGCCTGGTCTGTGTGTGTGTGTGTGTGTGTGTGTGTGTGTGTGTGTTAAAATGTATATAAATATGTTTATATACACTGCCCGTCCAAAAAAAAAACTAACACACTAATATTTCGCATTATTTCGATAAGCTTCTGCAGTGTCACAACATTTATTCCCATCCAGAGTTGCAGTACATTTTCACCAAGATCTTGTATTGATGATGGGAGAGTCGGACTCTGAAAAGTCTTCTCCAGCTCATCCCATTGACTGCAGCAACCCCAGATCATAGCACTGCCCCCACAGGCTTGTACTGTAGGCACTAGGCAGGATGGGTGCAGTAGTTTATCTGTCTCTCTTCTTACCCTGATGCACCCATCACTCTGGAACAGGGTAAATCTGGACTCATCAGACCACATGACCTCCTTCCCATGCTCCAAAGTCCAATTTTTATGCTCCCTAGCAAATTGAAGCTTTTTTCAGATTAGCCTCACTGATGCGTGGTTTTCTTAAGGCTACATGGCTGTTTAGTCCCAATTACTTGAGTTCCCTTCAGTTCTTAGCCCAATTTTAGTAGTTTCAGCAATCTCCGTAGATGTTTCCTTTGCTTGATGCATGCCAATAATTTGACCCTTCTGAAACAGATTAACATGTTTTCCACGACCACAGGACATGTCTTCCTGCATGGTTGTTTAAGAAACGAGAAGCTGCTCACTGCATCAGTTAGGGTTGAATAACTTGTTGCCAGCTGAAACAATCATCCATGCAGTAATTATCCAGTGGGAGGCTCTTACCTATCTGCTTTGTTAAATCCAGGTGGTGACTTTTTGTGGATGGCCGGGTGTATAAACACATACGCACATACACATATTTATCTATACATCGTTTATCTTCTATTCCATTTCCTCCATTTTTGCAAAAACACATCCTTTCTTTCAATTAACAAAAAAAAATGATATAAAGCTCAATGGTCACATCTCTTCAGTTATCTAAAGTTGGTCTTAAAAAGTGAACACTCTGGACATTGGTTTTCCCAAGCCGCCACACGTACACAATTTCATTACCTTTGCTCCCCCTGATCAATGCCTCTTCTGCTCCAGAATCCTGTGAGGGTTTGTGTTCTAACGGTGGAACCTGCCTGGAGACGCTGAATGGCACCAAGCAATGCCGCTGCACCTCGAAGTTCCTCGGCCCCAACTGCACCCTGGACAAGTGCATGTACTGTGGTCAGGGCAAGTGCATCCCTCATCCCACGGACGGAGTGGCATGCAGGTGCAAATCATATTATCTAGCTCTGTTTGTTCTTTTTTTTACTCTAACAGTAACCCTACTTCACTGTCTCAGATTGTGTAGCATTCACCTTAATGTTTAATGTGTGTGTGCTGTGTTTGTGTAGTTGTGCGAATAACCGGATACAGCCCAGCTGCTACAGCTGCAAAGACTTCTGCATTAACGGCCAGTGTTTCGTAGACCAGCGCACCATGCTCCCCTATTGCAAGTAAGAACAGCACACTCTCGTGTCCATTTAATACACCACACACAGTATACAGATTTATCCTCCAGACCTCTTTTATCTCTTCTGTTTTCCGGTGTCTCACTCTCTCCAACTTTCCTCTCATGCATGCTGGGTCATTTTTCTACTCGTCACCGATTTCAGTTCTATGCGTCAATCATCCTGTTCCTCCACTGATGTCTGTCTGTCCCTGATGATCTTAACCATTTAATTGCATTGGTGTCAGTGTAGACCTTTTCCTCTACATCCACTACATCTGTAGGAGAAATCTGCACACGTGTATTCCAATTCATCATGAAACACACTTTTGCAGTATTTGGACAAAAGTATTGGGACACCTGACACCTCACACACACACACACACACACACACTTCAACTAAAAGACCCAAACCTGTTCCAGCATGACTGCCAGCTTCATGAGCGTATTCTTTCCATGGATTTGAGTGGAAGATCTTGAGTGGCCTGCTATAGAGCTCTGATCTCAACACCTTTAGGATGAATTTGAACGTTGACTGAACCCCCAGGCCTCCTTACCTCACTTACATCAGTACCTGACTTGAACACCCTCGCGGCTAAACGAGCTCAAATCTCCACAAGCACCCTCCAAAATCTAGTGGAACATCTTCCCAGAAGTGTGGAGGATATTATGAATAAGTGTGGAGGATATTATGAATGAGTTGTTCTAAAAGCACGTGTGTATATGGTGTATGAAGTGCTATATTTAGAATCATCTGAACAGCGATTTTATTTTTAATGCTTCTTTCACAACATTCCTTATGAAAACTTCTGTGTGTGTTGATGTGGGCTATATGCAGGGGCATTGCTGAGGGTATTGGTGCCCGAGCCGTAAATACAAGAATCTATACACTACATGCAATTGTGCCCCTATACACTGCATACCCTATTTTTGCACCTCAGGTTTGCCAGATGTGTAAACTGTAGCCATTTCTTCGTTTCTTAGCTGTGTGTCCACATGTGTTTACAGGTGTCCTTCAGGATGGGCTGGCTATCGCTGTGAGCTTGCTGCCTCTCCTTCAGGCTCAGGAGACTCCTCTAGCAGTAAGTGTGTTTGTTTGTGGGAAAGTGAGTGATACACCACCGCTAGGGTGGGAGCTCTGAAGCGGCATCTCTCTAACCTGTTCCCTTTGTACACAGACGCTTTCTCTGTGATCATCCCTGTGCTCCTGCTGCTGTTACTGGCACTGCTGCTAGTTGGCGCCATCTTGTGGTACAAAAAGCGAATGCGTGGGTGAGTAGCCTCTCTGTCAGCTCATCTCGACTTTAAGGCCTTGGTATTTTGATTAGACACAAATTACTGTACTCACTTATTCATTCTGTTCACTCACTCGCTCCACTCATTCATATATTCAGTTGCTCGCTCACTCGTTCACCGTACTCCACTTATTCATTGTATTTATACATAATATACTCTTTTATTTAGTGTATACATTCACTCACTAACTCACACACTCACTCCCAGACTTTCTTTAAGCCTACAGTGTAATTTCCTATTTCAGCACTTATCTTAATTCCCAATTGCCTCTTTCTTTCTTTCTTTCTTTCTTTCTTTCTTTCTTTCTTTGTGTCTGTCTCTGTGTTTGACCGTCTGAAAATGGTTCTTCAGGAGTTAGAGAACTACAGGTTCTGCTCTATAGGCGATCGCACTCTGTCTGTATGCTCTCTGTGGGCGAAAGATGTTCCATGAGGGTTCTTGGGATGTTTTTTTTGGATGGTATTTGGTTCTGTTGGACTCCTTTTTGAAACGGAAACATAAAAAAGATCTACAGCCTTAAAAGTTTCCTTTGTCTGTCTGTCTGTCTTTTGGACTGTCTATCTTTCCGTGTCGCTGTCTTTCAGTCTTTTGGTTTAACTGTTCATCTTTTGACTTCGAATTATTAATGATCTATTTGACCCCTAACTTGTATCTACTTGCTTCTCTTTTTCTTCCCTCTCTTTCTTGCTTCCTTTCTATCTCTCTCTCTCTCTCTTTCTCTTTCCCTCTCTCACGTGTGTGTGGGGTAACTGTGTGTCTCTGTCTCTCAGGTCTTTGAGGCGGGCCAAGCCCAGCTCCAGATGCTTGCGGTAACTCTAACTCTTTAACAGCAGGCCTCCATCCTCCATGTATCCATCCCTCCATCCTCCCTTCTCCTTCTTTCACATTTTCCAGCTTATCTGTGTGCTTCTCCATCTCTTTCTCTCTCTCTCTCTCTCTCTCTCTCTCCCTCTCTCTCTCTTTCCCTTTCTCTCTATCTCTCTCTCCGTTTGTGGCGTGGTGTTCCTGTGCTTCTGCCTAGACGGCGTGTAAGAAGTGTCAGTGCACTGACGGCTGAAATACATGGACTGGCTGGACGCAGCACTGAGCTGCGTTCTGTTCGTCCGTGTCCATGTTGTCCTGTACACGTGTGGGTGGGAGTGTGTAGTGGTGTCGTGCTCGTGTGCCGTAGCTGAACTGTAGTGGGTCTTGTCCTGTGGATATCCAGCTTTCTGAGCCAGCAGCGTGGCCACACCCTCTGGCAGTGTTCATCTAAAAGCTACTGGATGCTCCTTCAAAGTGATAATGTGTGTGTGTGTGTGTGTGTGTGTGTGTGTGTGTGTGTGTGTGAGTAGATGTTCATGACTTGTTTTGTTTCAGACCTCTGTATTGTGGAATGTTTTTTTTTGTTTAGGCCAACTGTTTAGTAGATATTTTCTTATTGAAGATAAACTGTGTGTGTGTGTTTACAGTGCTAAGGGATTCCAGCACCAGAGGATGACCAACGGGGCGATGAATGTAGAAATTGGGAACCCTGCATACAAGATTTACGAGGGCGAACCTGACGACGATGCCGGAGAGCTGCTAGACTCCGACTTCACTATGGACCCAGACAAGGTGATCATCACCCCTGACACAAACATTTATATATTTATTGCACTTAGATTTCAATGTAAATTGTGGTAAATAGTCAGAAAGCTGGGGGGGGAGCTACACTGCGTTACTGTTGATTGCTGGCATGTGCTACTTTTGTGCCTGTTTAAATGATATAATACGGCTGGATCGCGGATATTTCATGTAGTATTCATGCCGTGACCCACTCTACAGCGGTTTATTACATTTCATGATATCAGCTCTTCGTATCGGGGAATCGGTATGAGTGAATGCACATGGCCTGAAATATTGCATATATGATTTTTACACCGAAGACTTTTTAATAAGAAATGAACCATTGGTGTGCGTTTCTTACAATATAAAAAGGTTTTTCCTTGGCTTGCTCTTCAGGGACACACTTAAAAGGAATAAACTTAGAGGCACTAAACGTATACTTTATAACCTCTTTATCTCTGTAAAGCTGCTTTGAGCATTTTTAAAAGTGCTATAGAAATAAAAACTGAATTGAATTCATTATGGTGGGTTCATACCCCAGTATCACCAAGCTGCCACTCTTGGGGCCCTTAAGCAAGGCCCTTAACCTTCTGTTCTACAGGGCCGGCCCCTGCGCTCTGACCCCAGCTTCCTCACATCGCTGGGATATGTGAGGAAAGAATTTGAGTGTGCGTTAAAAAGTACATGTGACAAATAAAAAGCTTCTTTCTTTCTTTTATAAAGCAATTCAAGTGCAAACAAAAGAGAGACGGAGAAAACTCTTATATATCCAGTCTGACAGTGGTTTCTAGTGTAAAGAAGACCTAGCTTTATCTCTGTGAAGCTGCTTTGAGACAGTGTCCATTGTTAAAAGTGCTATATAAATAAAAATGGATTCAGTTAGTCTTTTAGCAAGAAACAGTCAAGAAGTAGAATCAGATTCAGAAATCTTTAGGAGGAGAAAAAAAAATCCCAGAAAGAAATAAACACAACGTAACCGGTTCACTGTTGATGCTGTGACTTGGAATTGACGAGACCATCCTGAGTCCTGAAGGGAGTAGAGCAAGTATTCTGCCCGGTTATGACCTCTAATCCAGGTGTTTTATCCAGAAATGGCCAGTGTGTGTGTTTGTGTGTGTGTGTGCAGGTTTTCATTTCAACCAAGCAGAAGCTCCACCTTATAGTCCTTTAAAAGTCTATACAGCTGGACTGAGGTGTGGCTCTGGCTTGATTTGGAATGAAAACCAGCACCCATTTGGACCTTTTTCTGCATAAGTTTGGAGATTAGTCGAATACAGCGTTGGTCTCATAAGGATCTAGATCTAGATAAGGATCTAGAGATGACTCTGTATCACTGTGCGCTCCCTGACTTTTCTGCGCTTTTTCTCCCTCAGCCTACAAACTTCACCAACCCGGTGTACGCTACGCTCTACATGGGCGCCCACAACAGCCGCAACTCTCTGGCCAGCACGGACGAGAAGAAGGAGCTGCTGTCTGCAGGCGACGAGTACATGGGTGACCCGCTGGCATAGAGCTGCTTGCACCGAGCTGTGCCCACCTGTCTGCCCACCCACTCGCCCACCACCCACAGACCCCCCCATGCCTTTTACGACATCCGGAAGAAAAGCAACAAGAGAGCGAAAACACTGTACAAAATGTAAAGAAAAAAGAGGGAGGGAAAACCAGAAAAAAAAAATATGAAGGACTACTTTTGTATGTGATTGCAGTATTATATTTTATTCTTTCGGTCAGAAAACAAACAAAAAAAAGGAAAAACATTTTTCTACGCCTTTTTTTTAAAAATCATTACTCACTTAGCAACCTTTTCTCTCTATCTCTTTTCTCCCCCTTTTCCCCCTCCATGTAGCCTCTACCTCTGTGCTATATGAGAACAACGCAAGCAGCCGTAACAGTTATGGAATCGTTTTTCTGTTTTGTTTTGTATGAATTGTATAGAAGTCGAGGAAATAGCCAAGATTTATTTTTTTGTTGTAAGGGAGAGAAGGGGGCGGGGCTCGATCCCGAACCCCAATGATGGTACCAGATCTGATCTGTTTGTATGTGTATTGGTGCTGCTGGAGAAGAGAGAGAGAGAGGTGTGTATGTATGCGCGTGTGTGTGTGTATGCGTGTTTAATGAGGCTTACGATTGTCGTACTTGTTGCACAGATTTGCTTTTATATCTATTTACATAAATCTACATTTTAACACGAGCGTGTAACCAGTACACAGCAGGTAAAGGGACGGCAGGACGGAACGCTCCGAGCGCTTTTAGAGATCGAAGACGAACGAAACCTTTTTTTCTTTCCTTTTTTTTTTTTCCCCCCCCCCAACGAGAACGTTCCTGGGTGTGTGTGTGTGTATGCGGGACCTGTGCGTACGCCAGCGTGTCGTCAGGATAAAGGAAGCTAAAGAGACTAATGGTGAGTGGACAGTAGAGACGAGTTGTACGTGTCTCCCCTGATGCTGCGTCTTCCAGGAGGTCCGGGAGCACGAGGACAAAAAAAAAAGGGGGGAACGGATCGTTAAAGGAATTTTAAAGGAGAGGAGTGCAGACCACTTCACTCTGATGGGACCTTGTTCTGTTTTATTTTGCTTTTAATAGTGTGGTGTTCTGTTTTTAAATCTCTGTAAGTGCATTCTGCTGTGTGTGTGTGTGTGTGTGTGTGTGTGTGTGTGTGTGTGTGTGTGTGTGTGTGTGTGTGTGTGTGTGTGGAGTCTACAGACTCTGATGCCCTCCTGCCCAGACTCACTGCCTCGCTGCTAACTGTTGGAAAGTGAACTTCCCCACAGACTAATGCATGTAACACAAAGGTAACACGTTTAACAGTGTTCACTCAGCGTCCACCTTTTCGCTTCGTATTTTTCGTTTGTTTGTTTGTTTATTTTCTTTCTTTTTTTTTTTTTTTTTTGTAAACCATCCAATGTAATTTAGTGGTCTGGAGTCCTTTTTTTTTTTCTTTTTTTTTTTTTTTTTTTTTTAACCAATCATAAACCGCTTACACACAAAGCTACAGCCGTTTCGGTACTCCTGTTTAATTGATTTTTTTTTTTTTTTTTTTTATATCTGCAGAATAATTAAACTGCTTTTTATAGTAGAAATGCATGGTGGCTCAGCCCTTCTTTTGGACAGACGAGAGTTAAAACTTTCACTATTTTTTTTGCTGGAGAACTTCATAAAAGTACCGGGAAAAAAATAAATAAAAAATGAAGATATTGTTATAATTCTGAAATAAAATCGTGTGTACAGAAAGAGATGTGGCTTCTGGCTCTGCCTCTGAGAAGGAGAAACGACATCGAGTGTGAAATGTTCTTTCGAGACCCTTTAGTAGGCAGAGATGATTCTAACGATCCCTTTGATCGTGATTTGAAAGTCCAAACTCGGAATTATTTTCCAGCTCAGCACGTTGAACATACAAATTATAAACAAAGAGTGTTTCGTTTGCTGTCCAAGTGACCGCGATCATGAGGTTATAATCTACATTATATGGGCAAATGTTTTGGGACACCTGACTTTTCCAGCCGTGTAGAGAATACAATACAATATGATACAGCGCCCCCTAGAGCAGAGAGGGTTAAGGGCTTTGCTCAAAGGCCCAAGACTGAGCTACCACTTTCCCCATGTGGTTCTTCCCTAAATTGTACAGGATGTATTTGGATGCGACAGCATTAAATATTCCCATCACTTGAACTGAGACTCAAACCTGTTCCAGTGTGACTGTGCACAACGCCTGCTCCATGAATGAGCTTTTACATCGGTCGGAGTGAAAGATCTCAAGGTTTAACCTCAACCCTATTGAATACCTTTGAGATGAATGTGAATCCAAAATCTAGTGGAGCATCTTCCCAGAAGAGTGGAGGTTATTATAAAAACAAATGGGGACTAAATGTTGTTCAAAAAGAACATGCCAATCTAATGGTCACGTGTCCACAAACATTCCTCAGGTGCATCTGCTTTCTCAATGCTAATACTGTATGTCTAAATGATATGATCTAAATGCTTCTGAATTCATTTAGAAACGCAAAAGTAGTACAACTATTTGACCGTTCCTCATACCAGCGCATACCATACTTTGACACAATGTCGTTTTTTGTTCTTTTTTTTTCTAAGTATTCTGTAATTTAAACGCAAACACGAGATATTTTTTACAACCAGCAGAGGGCTCCAAACCTTACAAAACTGCTTCTTTAATCATTTCCCATAGGCAAAAAGGAATTGCATGAAATAATCAGGAACAACTTTTATTTGTGCTTCCGATGACAAATGGAAGGGTTAAAGCTGATACAGTGATGCTGTATTTCCTTAATAGAAAGAGAGAGAGAGAGAGAGAGAGAGAGAGAGAGAGGACATGGCTATACATTCAGCACTTCTTACATGAAATGTTTTCTGTGTAAAAATAAAATAAAATATTTATAGAGACCCAAAGCACAAGGCCTAGTGTTGCTCATGTTTCAGTCACACCTCTAAATGGCAGTAATGTAGTGTATTAATATTACCGGTTTTATCTCCCCATATGGGGACTGGCTAGTGCAAAAAAGAAGCCATTCTCCTCACAAATCCCAAATACAGAATATTACAAAATCGTCCTACAAATCAGATTAAACGCAGTGTATCCTTCATGGCGTAGGGGTTTATTCACGAAGCACATCCAGATTCCAAAAAATTCCGACTGTTATGGTTAAACCATTTAATATTGGCACCACCGGCATACTTTTACATATTAATTCTTTTTTTTTGTACAAAAATAACCACATGCAACCCGCAGTTTCAATCCAGGTGCCTTCCAGAGCACGTTAGTGCTTTCATGAGCAAAAAAATTATATATATATATATCATTATCATTACAACCATTATATACAGTCAGATAGAACAATTGTTAGCTTAGTATTAACTATGCAAGGCACATCCCGAATAGCAAAGCTCTCTCCTTGAAAATCCGCAATGTGAAGCACTGCGATTTCTGGTCTATTTACAGTATTTCAATAAATGTTATACAATAACAAAAAAGGATCAGTACAAAAGAGTCTGGCATTTGTATTGGCTAAATATAATATATATATTGTGTTTTTTTTTTTTTTTTTTTTTTTTTTTTTTTT
>JAAIIK010000037.1:2376380-2387109 GCA_014706435.1 Silurus glanis
CCCCCCCCCCCCCCCCCCCCCCCCCCTCAGGAAGGCCACACACACACACACGCACACCGATGCTTTCGCATGGGTTTGGATACATGTGAGAGTGAAGGAAAAGGGTGGGAACTTTGAACGTCTGTGCTTTTGTTGAGAGACAGGGAGAAAAACGGAGACTCTTCCGTAAATAAATAAAGGACTCGACCACCCACTTATAAACATGAATGGCGCTTGATTTGGTCTTGGCCTACGCTCCGTCACTGTGAGGTGCAGGGAGATAAAAAGTGGAGTTGAAAATTAGCATTTGCTATAAACTTTTTATGTAGCATTTCAGTGACAAGCTTGCTTTGACACTATGTATGTTGCATTGTCCCTGTCAAATAAATAAAATGAAATGAAATGAAATAAGCGCAGGGGGGTGGAGAGAGAGACAGGGGTCAGGGAGGGTCTTTAGGGTCGCTTCCACCCGTTTCGGATCACCGCGTCAGCTCGCAGGAACGGCTGGCTTCGGAGATCTGCGGGTGGGGAAGGAACACAGTTAGAGCAGGGAAACACTCCGGTTAAGAGGAAAACAAAACCTAGCATCGAACTGGCTTTAGAATTACACTAATGGTATATGGACAAAAGTTTGTGGACACCAGACCATAAGATTCGTTTGTGCGTTCTAAACATCCCATTCCACACTCCCCATTTGCTCTTATAATAACCTTCACTCTTCTGGGAAGATGTTTCACTAGAGTTTGGAGTATGATTGTGGAGATTAGTAAAGTCAGGTACTCAGTAGGGTTGAGGTTAAAGCTCTATAGCAGCTAACTCAAGATCTTCCACCCCAACCCAAATAAGCTTCCTGGAGCTGGCTTTGTGCACAGGGGGCATTGTCATGTTGGAAAAGGTTTAGGTCTCCTAGTTCGAATGAAGGGAAAATTTCATGCTAACGCATCCAAAGACGTCCTATATGATTGTGTGCCTCCAGCTTTGTGGTAACAGTTTTGGGGAGGAACCGGATACGGCTTGGGGGGGGGTGTCTGGTGTCCCAATACTTTTGCCCATATAATGTATCAACATGTAACACTATAATAATTTACTGTAATTATAATTGTATTGTTCTTTTTTTTTTGGGTGACAATCATAAAGCTCAAAATTGTTATTTAACAAAGTAATGGTAGAAAGTCCTATTACTTTACTGATGACAAACATTAATACATACAGTACAAATTGTAAAAAAAAAAAAAAAAAAAAAAATCACCCTTTTAATGTTTAATTTAAATGAAGAAATTTTAGGACTTAGCGTTGTTGAATTCCGAAATCTCATCGGTAGAAAGGTGTGGATGATTATTTTTCTTACAGCAGCTCTGACAATCTAAATATCTTAATTATAACATTAAATTTAGAATATTTTTGAATAATGTTATATTAAGATTATATTTAGAATATATTGGAATCATTTAGTATTAAGTACAGTAATGCCCATATTATCCGTTATTGTTTCTATAGTAGCAGTTCCACAGGGTCACATGGAGATATTTAATTAATAATAAAGACTCCAGGTTTCTCGACTACGTTACAAGCTGCGGTTTTTTTTGTTCGTTTGTTAAGTTTTTACGTCATATTTACTTCATGTGCATGGAAAAAAGGAGCGTCTATTCAAAGTACGAATGTACAGTATAGCTGTGATCGCGAAAAAACAGGACATAATTGTCAAATTGTATCTTTTTAAACTACAAATTAATTAGATTTTATATATATATATATATATATATATAATATATATAATGATGTATATAATAATTATATATAAATTATACAATTACTACCACAGAAGCTCGTTTTACAATTGTATCATTTATTTTTATATATATATATAAAAAGGGGGCCATATCATAAATATTCATTTATAGTCAACATGCTATTATTGGAAATATTCAACTCATCAGTGTATCATCATTTTCCAATAACAGCACAACCCAGTGTTTTTAATTTCTTATTAAATGCAGCTTTAAGGATTAATATTATCTTTTTTTCTACCATATTACAAATGACAATTATAATATGGTTTCATGGAAACTAGTTTTATATTTAAAGCATTTCTGATATTCTGACACAATGAGACACTGCATTAAAATGACAAGTTTATCAAATGAACTGTAACAGGACAAAAATACACAGTTAAACAATACTGCAGTGGACCATGTCCAAGTGATCAGCAAACTCTTTGAGACTTTTTAAACATCTCAATGATACGAATCAGCATTTTTTTTTTTAAACATATAATTGAAGGCATGTGCAGAACTTGCTGAACACCAGAACTTTGCATGCAAGCCATAATCATAAGCAGTGACACACAGCAGACGCGTTAGTGTTCCATGCAACAGGGACAGAACATGACCAGGCTTAGCTTTCTATACTGGGGTCCTTTTTTTCTCGTTCCAATTCCACCAACGTTTGAAATGGCTTCTAGCTCCTTGGATCCGCAGAAGGGTTTCTGGCAAAAATCTGATTCTGACTTTCAGTGGGACTTCCAGCTTGTGTGCTCAACGATTCCAGAGCAATACAAGAAGGTAATCTTTAGCGACATACAAAGCAACCTCACAAAATATTCAAGCATTAAAAAAAAGGCCTTTGCAAATATCAAGCACATTTAACCAGCTGCAAAGCCTCATGAAGCTGGATGTTGTGCTGCCCTTCTTACCCTCCGTCTAGTAAAGGCCCGTATTTACTCAGCTCGGTCCTCTGCTCTGTTGGAAACGTAGGAGGAAATCATTAGTGAGATGGGAAAGAAGAGAGAAAATGTTATTAGCATGCTGGGAGAAGTGAAACTTTACGGACAGCTGCCCAAGCCGTACAACTGACCACCGACTGTAGCACTAGATTCCATGATTTGGTATTTTATTATCTACATGTGTAATTTCTGAATGAGCAAATTCATTCATCATTTCTAAAACAAATCCAGCGCTTCAGTCTGTTTGCCAGAGTCCTTATGGAAAGGCTTTGCTGGTCTGATAAATCCCAGTTTCCCTTCTCATGTACAGTATACGTCATAGCTTTCCATCCAAATGTTTCACAGATACAAAACATTTATAGCAGTTTCTGTTGCCTCTGAGGTGACTCACACCAGTTTGGGAACAACATTGGCAAATGTGCACTGGTACATAATGGCAGCTGTATCATATTTTACATTTATTCAGCTCACCAAACGTCTGGAAAGTTTGAAATATTAATGTATAATGTGTAACGATCTACCAATGTCAACTGCGATATAACAAATTTGCATACTAGTTTCTTTAGATTTTTCCAGACTAGTGGCTACTTTTCAATGTAAGTTTGTGCAACAGCGCAACGATTTATATGGGAAAAGTGAGAACGTCTGCATGGTCTTGAGATTAATCTCTGACCTGGATTTCTCTGTTTAATATTTGATATATTTAATATGCATGAGCAATGCTGCTCATGTTGCATAGTAAACACACCAGGTGCAAAAGCAGCACCAGTTGAAACCAAAGGATGGAAAGCCTGGTTCGGAGGGATGGCCTGGGATCAGTTTCTTCATCATCCATACAAATGATCCCAGCCCATCACCTTTTCATCCCTAAAGACTAAGGATTAGTAAAGAAGTGGTTGCTGGTGCTCTGTGGAGATACAGGAGGCTCATGCATGTGTCCCTTGGCATGCATTTTTTTTTTTTTTTTTTTTTTTTTTTTTTTTGGGAAGAGAGTAAAAAAAAAAAAAAGATTTAAACAACCTGCTGAATTAGGGACAGATTTTGGGAGGGAGTTTAGGTAGGGGCTAGCAGTTGGACTCATCGTACAGGTTGGTGTCACAGAAGAAGCGCGAGCCCCGCTTGGCTGTACGCGCTGTAAACGGCACACTCTTTAGCACTGATGGGAGAGAAGGGGGTTATAAGAACAATGTTCGAGCTGATTCATGACCATGTGTTTCGAAAGGGAGCGATACCTTCTCCTTGTATACAAACTTTTCTCGTTCAATAATAGACGTGCTTGTTTCACCTCAATAATATATCTACTAGGAGTTATTGTTCATCCCGTGAAGCATCGATTGACACAATACCACAGCACTGTTGATTTCCCAGTTGAATGAACAGAAAGTGTTGGTGGTTTTTAATTTTCAGAATTTAAATAGCATGCGTTCATTATGTGGTAATGGTTTCTATAGTAACGATTTACCCTGGATTGGAATGCCACCGATTGCCACAATCGCAATGTTACATTCTTAAACTACTATAAAAATTGCCATATTGTTGAGGTATGAAATATTATGGAATGCGTCGTTATTGTATAATAATTTTCAGAGTGGTGGAAAGTCTACTTCACACTGGACCGTATCATACCACCACCATATTTTATCTTCATATAACAACTTGTGGTGTTGAGGTTTCATTGGCTGCTCCACATGTATAATGTGTTTTTATAGGTGTTTAGCCTTTATCTAATTTTTTCAATGGATTTCGGGAATGACAGTGACGTGCAGGGTTGGGCAAAGATACATCGAAATGTATTTTAAATATAAAATACGAAATACTTCAATTTTAAGTGTATCAAAATAAACTGTTTGCAAATGTTATCCTAATTTAGTTACTTGGTGTTTGGTAATGAAGGGCATTTGCATTAGCAACACTGACTCAATGAAAAACAAGTAATTCATAAGAAAACAACTGATGGCACCTGTATTCATAGCAACTAGTTTCTAACTAATTAATAATTTGATTGTTAATCATAAATATAATATGTGTCGGGCAGTCATTCATGCAATGGTATGCAAAATCATGATCCTACCAAACAGCTACTTTAATTAGGGTACAATATTCGGCAATAAAATATTTATTTATCAATCTTTGCACACCTATTTGAAAGCTGGCAGCCTGCACATCTCTTACCTTCACCACCGTCTTCCATATGGATCCATTTTTCTGTTTTGATCTCAAGTCTGGGCAAACTATTGAGTAGGCGCCAATCAGAGGCCGCATTTTTATGATGTCATCATGTAGACGTCTAACAAAGTATTTTACAGTATTGTAAAACTACAAAACACAAAGTATTTTGATACAAAATATAAAATCATTTTCATCAACCCTATCAAATACAATATTTTATATTTGAAATACATATTTAAAATACATGTATCATAAATACTGCCCATCCCTGGTCATGTGCATGGTGATTCCAGCCCGAATTCCCGGTTTCAAAATGGGAAGGCAACTGGAGAATGTGGGCACTGAGCATGGCAGCCACTTAATGGCTTAGCTATTTAGCAACACTAAATGGACAAAAGTTTGTGGGCACCTTATTATTAGATTCGTTTGTGCTTTTTGAACATCATATTCCAAATTTAGTCCCCATTTGTAGAATCCTGGAGTGCAGTCTGCATTTCAATTTGTCAAAATGATGTTCACTCAAGAACTCAATTAAAACCCATGTCTAACATATTCCCATGTCATGCTGGAACAGATTTGGGTGTATCGCTACCTCATCTGAAGACATCCTATACAATTTTGTGCCTCCAGCTTTGTGGTGACAGACAGTTTGGGGAGAATTGCATATGCCTGGAAAAATCTGGTATCCCAATACTTTTGTCAATATAGTGTACTTAAAACTCAAAAAAAAAAAAAAATAATCTAGGTTTTTTCTTAGCTTTGTTGGTTACTAAATTTAAAAAAAAGGTACATTTTAGTATGGAATTGCACCTAGCATTGACCATCATGATTTCTGCCATAGTTAGAAAAGCCATCTTAGTGGTAATGAATGGCACGGAGGTTTAAATTCGCTTGTGTGTCCTTAGCATTAATCTAATTTGTGTCTGGGAATGCTCTCTGTTTTACCACCGCCTTTAGTAAATGTTTAAATCCCAGTAGGTAGTAACAAGAGACACAGACAAAACACTTGTTAGCCTGGTTAAAACTAAACAAAAACATTAGCTGGGATAAATTCTTCCCTTTTGATCGCAGTGACAGGAGAATGTTCCGTCTTAAATTGCATCTCTATTTGTTCCCTGAGAACAGATTTGATCCCAAATCATAGTGTATCAGTGTCACTACTCTTCGCTTGGCCGTAGGGGACACTGTGTAGCATAACAGACGGTGCACTGCTGCTCCGAGGAGCCCAGCACCACCACGGTGATCCTAGAGCTGGGAATGATAGGGTTTCTAGTCCTATGTTTCCCACCTGTGATGATGTCCTCAATGGTGCCGTCTTTGCCCTCGTAGACGGGGCGGTGGTCTTTGGCCTGGCGCCGTCTCAGCTCGGCGATTAGCTCGTGCTGCTGCTGCCTTTTCTTCTGAGATTGCACCTGTAGCGAAAAGACTACATGAAACATCATGTTCATCATGTGGCAGCAATGCAATCAAGGAAAAACAGAACAAGAGCTTCAGGCAATGTCATCACAATGACTCTGGAAAAACTGATGGAAATCATAACTCAGTCACGAGATAAATGTTGCAACGCCTTGTTCCGCAGGCCACAATATGGGGCCACTGTAAAAGCCTGAAGGCATGGTAAGAAAAAAATAAGCAGAAACAGGCAAAGGCTAAAGTGTGTGTGTGCGTGTGTGTGTGTGTTCCACTTGAAAGTTAGCATGTCATACCTTGGGGTCATGCTGTTTGGCCTCCTGAGCAAGCAGTTTCTCCCTCATAGCTTCCTCCTGTTTCTTCCTCTGTTCGTTTTCGTCAACAGCATCCTGAAAACACACACACACACACACACACACACACACACACACACAAACAATGTTACAGAAGTCCGGTTTAAACAGTTTACTTTACGTTACAGTCTCCACGGATATTCCAAAAAAGAAAAACCTGAATTTTGTAAATGTGCTTCTAATTACACACACACACACACACACACACACACACTCACACACACAGCCCCTGAGGCTGCCTGTCCGTTTCCTCACGCAGGTCGATAAATCCATGTGGAGGACAATGTGAGGAACAGGCGTGTGTATGAGTGTGTGTCCGGGTCAGAGCAGAGAGTGCTCGAGTCCAGCCTAAACACAGCCAGTGCTCTTTAAACTAAACCCAGCTGCATCTTCCTGTTATTCATCTGTCGTTCTCCCTCTCCTCCTCGCACCCTCACAACTATCTCTCTACGCTACACTATGAATAGACACTCACGACTAGAACATGATTTAACCCCTAAACTTCCAGGAATTTCTATCATTCATCTGATGCTTTTAGATAAAGAACAGCAGGTGTTTCCTTGTTCTTAATCCGCTGCATAATTAATAATAATTCCTGTATAAAAGTATATGCTGTGTTTGCGTGTCTTTGTGCATGTGTGTGTAAAAAAAAAAAAAAATGCTGAGCGTACTTTGTAAGCTTTGATGAAGCGCACAAACACGGGGAAGAACACCGATGGAGGAGTTGTCTTGGGGCTCTCGCCAAAGTACATCACCACAGTGTTAAAAGCCTCCTGTAGAAAGGTTGAAAGAAAAGAGTACAACATAAAAAAATATGATATTTGTTCTGTAGCAAAGCAGTAGAGTTGTTTGGAGCTTCCTGAATGATTCAGAAATCGTTCAGAGAGCCGAATTCTTAAGTAATTGCATGTTTTTATATCTTGGTGGTCGACATGGACATCATGACAGGACTATTCCATATTTTTTTTAATTCTGGGCATTTTTTGGTTATTCTTTCCTGGCTAGTCATCCCATCAAATACTTTGATCTTTAACATTTTTGAGTTACTGAGGTTAAGGTTTGGTTTAGCGTAGCACTGAACTAACAATTATGTCCTCACAAGGATCGTAACAGAAACATATATTACCTCAGCAGTCTTAGAGTCTTTCTGCAGCTTATCCAGTTGCATGTCACTGGCTTGCAGGAAGCTCTTGAGGACGGCATGATCATGCAGACTGCACTCTCTTCTGATCAGTTCCATTCCTTTTCCCAGCTCCTTTACATCCAGCAGCACATTCTCCAGAGACACTGCACACACAACAAATATCATTACAGGGCCAAGCACTGAGGGTGCCTATTCTATTCTACCTTTTTGTATTCTTCTTCTCCACCTGGATAGTTTGTCTATGGCAGCCCATAGAACCGTCTTGTAAAAAGTTGTCAAATTTGGCACACTGGCTGGAAAGGTTCCAAGGAACATCTTTCCAAAATTTGGGGCAAGTGCTGCCAACAATCCCGTTCCATTATCATGTCAAATTTGGCCTAATCAGAAGTATGTTTGTGGCCATAACATTTGAAATGTGTTCAAACTTTTAAAGCCGGTCATTGCTGGAGTCCCTCTATCTTTTTTGCCACACATCTTTTAAACCTCACAGAAATTATAAAAGCAACTTGTGAATTAATCAAATGGTTTGCCAGTAACGGGCCGACAAATCTAACAGCAAAGTCATCGAACAGGAAGTGAGGCTGTATCTCAGCCAGAGACTTTGTGCACTGACTCAAATCTAAATGGCAGCTTCAAGATCATGACCTGAGGCTATGAAAAAACCTCACGCTCACATCACCATCAATAGTTACAATAACATGCCAATAACTGCCCTTAGTTCCACCCCTTTTCCAAATTTGGACCAATATTCACCAAATTTGATTTAAAACATTTTGACACCAATTTTTCTAACGTAATGGCTCTGATTTCTTATGACTGCTTAGGTAACAGTGCATCTATAAATGTGGGGCTCACCAAGCCTAAGGGCTTGAATCACAATTGTTGTTTTTTTTTTTTACCCAAGAAACATTTAATTAAGGGGATTCTAACTCACATCAGCAACCAAAAAGTGCCAAATGCTAAAAGTTATAAGTTATAGTTTCAACGCGAGTCTAATAAAAACAGTGTGCGTTTACTTGCCTGCTGCGGCTTTGTCCACAAAGTGCAATTCATTGTAGAAGTTCGCAAGCTCCGGGTATTTCTCCTTCACTATCAGAGCGATGTAGTGAAGTAAGGTCATCTTGCGATCAGTAGACTTTGTGTCTAGCAGCTGGGACAGCACAAACACAGAGCAGTTAAAAAATATAGAAAGACTAAACATGTACACTAGATTCACACAGCAAAACAATCCCAGTGTCATTCATCATACCAGATCTAAACTTTGGAGTTTGAAGCCATAGACCGAGCCTCTTTTACTACTGTTCATGTAGTTACCCAAGGCCAAAATAATCTGTGTAAAAATATAGGAGAAAATGTGTCAGATTTATGACATATTTAAGATAGATTTGCTTAATAGAGTATTATACATGACAGAAAATCCCCCACCTCAAGCATTCTTTTCAGCTTTGGAGAAGACTTCACTGAGGCTGAAGCAGCAATGATGGCATTGAGTTGCTGTAGAAAAGAAAGATTATGATATCCACTGATATATTTTTTAGGAAACAGATAATTTAAGGAAAAATAAGGAATTTTCTTTCTACTATCATCTTACTAGTAAAATGATCACCTAATAAAAGAAATGTATTAGTAGGAGCAGATATACCAGTTTTTAAATTAGAACAGTAGCAAAAGTATCACAGTTGTGAAATGAGAAAAAGTAATAATAATGGTGGCCATGGTATTACTATGCTAGTAGAAAAAGGAGTAGAGACAGTAGTATGAATGTTAGCAGTATTAGCATTAGCAGTATGAATGTTAATTGTATTGATCAGTAGTATTAGTGTTAGTAGTATGAATGTAGATAGTATTGATAGTAGTGTTAGTAGTATTATTAGGAGTAGGAATGCTAATAGTATTGATAGTAGTGTACATGCTAGCAGTAGCAGTAGTATGAATGTATGCAGTATAAATGTTGATGGTATTGATAGTAGTATTAGTTGTATTAGTAGAAGTAGCAGAAGTAGCAGTAATATGGATGTTACTAATATTGATAGTATTGTTAGTAGTAGTAAGAGTAGTATAGTAGATATAATATGAAATACAGAAGTATTAGTGTTAATAGTAACAGCAAAGGTAGAAGAACGAGGAGTAGAAATGGTAGTAAAAGTAGTTGTATGAATGTTAGAATGTTGCTATTAGTAGAGTAAGTTTTAGTAATAGTTGTATTAGTAGTAGCAACAGTATTAGTATTAGTATTGGTATTATTATTAGTATTAGCAGCATGAGTAATATTAGTAATAGTAGAAAGTAGTAGCATTAGTCTATTAGTTGTAATAGAATTAGTAAACATTTTAATCCCCATTAGAAGTAGTACTTAGTTAATAATAGCAGCATCAGCCAAGTAAGCAATAGTAGTACTACTGCAAGAGCAGAATAAGTAGTAGCAGTGTATTAGCATCATAAGAAGAATAAGTAGGTGTATTAGCATCATCAGTAGTAACATCAGTAGCAGTGTTGGTATTAGCAGCATCAGTAGTAATAGTAGTAGTAGAGTCAGTAGCCGTGTAGTAATAGTAGTAGTAGTAGTGTTAGTAGAAGTGCAGTTATAGTAGTAGTAGTAGTAGTAGTAGTAGTAGTAGTATGAGCATTATCAGTAGTAATATTAGCATAATCAGCAGTAGCCTCAGTAGTAGTAGTAGTAGTAGTAGTGTTGGTATTAGCATCATCAGTAGTAACATCAGTAGTAACATCAGTAGTAGTAGTAGTAGTAGTAGTAGTGTTGGTATTAGCAGCATCAGTAGTAATAGTAGAAGTAGAGTCAGTAGCAGTGTAGTAATAGTAGTAGTAGTAGTAGTGTTAGTAGAAGTGCAGTTATAGAAGTAGTATTATGTGCATTATCAGTAGTAATATTAGCATAATCAGTAGTAGTAGTAGTAGTAGTAGTAGTAGTAGTAGTAGTAGTGTCAGTATTAG
>JAAIIK010000037.1:2387119-2408495 GCA_014706435.1 Silurus glanis
AGTAGCAGTAGTAGTAGTAGTGTTGGTATTAGCAGCATCAGTAGTAATAGTAGTAGTAGAGTCAGTAGCAGTGTAGTAGTAGTAGTGGTGTCAGTATTTCATCATCAATAGTAACATCAGTAGCAGTAGTAGTAGTAGTGTTGGTATTAGCAGCATCAGTAGTAATAGTAGTAGTAGTAGTAGTGTTAGTAGTAGTAGTAGTAGTAGAATGAGCATTATCAGTAGAAATATTAGCATTAGCAGAGTAGTAGTAGTAGTAGTGTCAGTATTAGCATCATCAGTAGTAACATCAGTAGCAGTAGTAGTAGTAGTGTTGGTATTAGCAGCATCAGTAGTAATAGTAGTAGTAGAGTCAGTAGCAGTGTAGTAATAGTAGTAGTAGTAGTAGTAGTAGTAGTAGTAGTAGTAGTATGAGCATTATCACTAGTAATATTAGCATAATCAGTAGTAGCCTCAGTAGCAGAGTAGTAGTAGTAGTAGTAGTAGTAGTAGTAGTAGTGGTGTCAGTATTAGCATCATCGGTAGTAACATCAGTAGCAGTAGTAGTAGTAGTGTTGGTATTAGCAGCATCAGTAGTAATAGTAGTAGTAGAGTCAGTAGCAGTGTAGTAATAGTAGTAGTAGTAGTAGTATGAGCATTATCAGTAGTAATATTAGCATAATCAGTAGTAGTAGTAGTAGTAGTAGTAGTAGTAGTAGTGTTGGTATTAGCAGCATCAGTAGTAATAGTAGTAGTAGTAGTAATAGTGTTTGAATTAGCAGCATCAGTAGTAGTAGTAATAGTAGTGTCAGTAGAAGTGTAGTAGTAGTGGTGGTATCAGTATTAGCAACATCAGTAGCATCAGTAATTGTAGAAAGTAGTATTATAAGTTTTAGAAAAATGTGAAAAATTAGAATATAAACGATTTTGCCCTTCATTACTAAGCTAACTCACCGGGGTCAACATGCTGATGTTGTCATTAAAGTTCCCCACGAAAGTGACGATGCTCATCCTCTGAGTAAGGCGCTCAATCTTGCTGAAGAGAAGCATGAAGCGGTCTTCCTCAGCCAGCTGCTCAAGAGGCCTGCGTTCCCTCTCATACTGACGCAGCAGCTTAGTCTCAGCCTCCGTGGGCAGGAAACGCATCAGACACTCCACAAAGTCCACTGGCAGAGCCTTGAGATCAAACCTGCGATCATCCATACATGCATATCAGTGACTTGAGCGTGTAAGCCAGGAGGAAGATGAAAACTGGCTTTGTTTCAAAGTACACTAGGTCGAGAGGCCTATTAAGAAGAAATGTTATGTCACCAGTTATGGAAAACAAATAGAATTTTCTCGTCAGATGATACTGCAGCCTGGTCATAAGCATGAGTAATATGTCACATGAATGGCCCATTAGATCATCATTATTTAACACAATATTAGGATCCTGACTATCTTATTATTTTATCAGAGATAAAGAAAATAGACAGAAATGGAATTATAGCCCACTTGTTCTTTCCTTACTGAATGTTACAACCAGTTTTATATATGCAGTTTAAATTCCTTCTAACGACTTTTGCTGAATTTTCATGCTGGATTTGTGTTTATGTGACAAAACGTAAACCTGTCATAGGTCCAGGTTTATGTTTATTTCAGTTTAAAACCATCTCAGTTTAGCTCCAGTGCTCCTTATAATTTAGTCCAGAATGTTTAGTTTCACTTTTTTTTTTTTTTTTTAAACACTGATTACATAAAGGTTGCTTTGTTACAGTTCGTTTCTTTTAGTTACATTTATCTTTGTGATAGCTCTGTTCAGAGTGATGATTTCACTTCGTCAGGACTGTCAATTCATGTCCTCTTCATTAAACAAAAAGTTTTCAGAACATTTCCCATTATTGACCAAATGAGCTTTTTTTTTCCTTCAAATGAATCCAGGCAGTAAATGGTTACAGTTACTCACGTTTGGATGGCTCTGCAGATCTCCTCCGTGCTCTTGTTAGCCTTGCGTAGCGTGATGGCCAGGTTCTTGGAGCGATTAGCGTCCAGCAGCTGAACTTTGTTTACGGCCTTACTGGATGTTTTGCTCTTTGTGCAAGACAGATCAACCACAGGACCTTGTGCTTTTGTCTTAAAGAGCTCCTCGAATTTCTCCAGGTCCAGCTCCTACTCACAACCCAAAAACACACCAGTTCATCAGAGGAATAAATGGTGCATACACACATAGTGTATAGAGGTGGACATATTATAAATACATTAGCGTCAATGTGTTTGCCAGATACCATGACATGCTTACCTGGTGCCAACTATTGTAATTAAACTCAAAATTATCTTAATCTATTCATATATAGAAATTCATGGTAAGGAGCTTGACTCATTAGTACATTTTTCATTCATCCATCTTCTAGTAAAATGTCTTTATCTTTGTCTAACACCCCCTTTCTGCAGAACATATTATATTACATTATGAATATACTATTCAATGGGTGAAGATGGACCAAAGTTAAGTCCAGAGGCCTTATTATGATTTGCATATTAAATGTGTTTATTTGTGTTGTACAAGTTATGTAGACTAGGGTAAAAAAAAAAAAAAAAAACAGGGTCGGAGTTAAGCTTCGACAAGCCTCCAGCTCCACACAAGTGGACTTCTAAGTCTGGCCATCATCCAAATTTTTTTATCTGATGAAGGAAAATGCAAGATCACTGCATTTTGTGCTAAAGTTACAACATCTCAGTGTGCAATATGTTGCTTAGTTTGATTACTGTCTCTGCATCTCTTTATATTTCAGATTGTTAGCTTGATAGCAAACTCATAGACAGCGTACCACAATGAGACTCACCTCAAGCACTCGTTCGTCATCAATCTCATTGAAGACGGTACCATTGATCTGGTTGGGCTTCAGAGCCGTCCAGTTAAACACAGGAAGACGGAACTTGGTCTTTATGGGCTTCTTGATGCGGATTGCTGCAGATTTATAAAAAGAAGAGAAATGTATCATTATTAATAGTGGTATTAGTAGTTATAGTAGTAGTACATATACATTTAGGGCATTTGGCAGACACCCTTATCCAGAGAGTAATACAATTATCTCATTCATACAACTGAGCAGTTAAGAATTAAGGGCCTTGCTCAGGGCCCCAGCACTGGCAGCTTGGTGGGGCTGGGATCTGAACTCTCCACCTTATAATCAGTGGTCCAACTTTTTAATCTAAACCAAAAAAAACTAGTAGTAGTAGCCCTATTATTATTATTCGTATTATTTAAGTGTATCATACAGCACTTATTATTTTTGTAATCCATACTTAAATGCATTCGACAACCCACTGATATGCACTCAGTTCTGTACCATGCTTTCTTTTACACTTTCAACTTGATGAAAAAGAAAAAGCGGCAGCTCAGTGGGTGAGATATGGGACTTTAAATCGGAAGGTTGTGAGTTTGAATCCCAGCACCACTAAGCTGCAACTGTTGGGCCCTTGAGCAAGGCCTTTAACCCTCAGCTGCTCTGTTGTATAAATGAGATAACTGTTAGTCACTGTAAAAAAAAAAAAAGAAAAGAAAAGAAAAACAGTTGCTGAGACACTTAATTATACCAAGTAAATAATAAAAATTAATAGAAAAACAGGAGGAAGAGTACTTTTTAAGCTGACTCCATCAAAGATTGGAGGTCAACTTAATTGAAAAATACAGCCAGAAAAAAAATGTTTATGCATTCATGCGCTCACCTGATAAACCAACGCTGAGGATGACTGAGGGTGATGCTCCAGGAAGTGGAGGAGCCAATGGTGGAGGTGGAGGTGGTAGACACTCTGTTATAAAAAAGACATGACGCTTTAACTCTTTCCGGAAAGCTTCATATCCAACAGGCTATAAAAAAAACACAACACTGCCAGCCAGCACAGGACATTATCAGCAGTGAGGTTAGAGTTCTGGCTGACACAAATTTATCCTCAGTACAGCTGTTTCCCCAACAAAAAGGGTGTGTATGTGTGTTTGTGTGTGCATGTAAGCTCCCCTGAGCTGATAGGAAACTCCCTACGTTTCCCTTTCCTGTAGTTTACACTGGTCACAAAACATGCAATCTTTGAAAGAAACTGGAAAGACTAGATGAACAGAGTTGGTACTGGATCTGAGGCAAGGAAACTATCCAGAGCTTGTGAGTGGTGACAAACTGTAGGCCAAAAACATTATTATATATAGAAATATATATGGAGAAACATTTGTGAACACCTGACTAAAAGATTCTTTTTGTGCTTTCTGAACATCCCATTCCATCCCATTTGCTCTTATAATAAACTCTTTGGGAAGATGGTCACTAGATTCTGGAGGTGGTTGTAAAGATTTGTGCTCATTCAGACAAAATGTGTTAGTAATGTCAGATTCTAATGTAGGGGGAGGAGACCTGGAATGTAGTCAATCTTACAATTATTCTCAAAGATGTTCAATTAGGTTGATATCAGAGCTCTATACAGTCTTCTTCTTCTTTCGGCTGCTCCCATTAGGGGTCGCCACAGCGGATCATCCGTCTCCATACCCCTCTGTCCTCTACATCTGCCTCTTTCAAACAAACTACCTGCATGTCTTCCCTCACCACATCCATAAACCTCCTCCTTGGTCTTCCTCTTTTCTTCCTTACTGGTGGCTCCATCCTCAGCATTCTCCTACTGATATACCCCATGTCCCTCCTCTCCACATGTCCAAACCATCTCAATCGTGCCTCCCTCACCTTGTCTCCAAAACGTCTTAGAGCTCTATACAGTAGCAGGCCAATATCTTTCACTCCAACCGATGTAAACCATATCTTCGTGGAGCTGGCTTTATGCGCAGGGGCATTGTCATGTTTGAACATCCCAATATTTTTGTATCAACGAATAAATGATTTTTTCCATATTCTATCTATTAATATAAAAATCTATGAATGTCTGAAAGTAGTTAGAGTTTACGAGTGAGTCAGGTATGTTCTGGATGTTATATAAAGTGCTGAGGTAGAATTCGAGCATATTTCAAGCATATGTAGTTGTCAGGAAAGGTAAAATATCTTAACATTTTATTTAACATATATAATTGGACCTCAGTTTGATCCTATACTCAAGTTTCCTCATGAGTTTCATCCCACTTTCCTTTACCTCAAAGATTTTAGATTTAAAATGATCGGATGAATGGGTGGATAAATTGATATATGGATGAATGGATGGATCTATTGCTACATTAACCTTATATTAGATCTGCCTACACTGATGATTCACATACTCAATCTGCCATTAATGTCAAAGTACGTATCCCCCTAAAACATCCTTTAATTGTTGTTGAAAGCACTTGGTTTCGGTGGGTTTTTTACAGCGGTTCTTTTTTTCTCTCATGTTAATCACTCACTTCCCCATTTCCCCAGTGAATATATTCACTGCTTATGATGTCAGCCAAAAGAATGACAATGCTGGGAAAAAAATAACTTGAATTTCCAAAATGACAAGTTTCATGTCGCATCATAAAATCTTATGCAATAAACGAACAGATCTGATTTAAAAATATTGGAGTTTTGAGTGTACAATTATATTTACATGTGTTCCTGTACAATATTAATTCCTAATGTCTTCAAATAATCTTTTTGTACACAATTCTAATCATTCCTGATCATTCCATGCACAGAAACACCACACACAACAATTAAATTAGGGACCATAGAGCTTACCCTAACTTCTCCTCTCATCTAGCTGCAGTGTACAATAGCAAAGCAAAAAATACCAAATCAACTTCTCACTGCACCTCTTTGGCCTTTTGGGATTTAAAAATAGCGTCTAAATTACCTATGCAATTATCCATGTACCATCATACAATACTGTCACCGTACCTGCTGATGGGAGAGGTGGAGGTGGTGGAGGTGGTGGAGGTGGTGGTGGTGGAGGTGGTTCAGGCGTTTCCACAGTAGCAGCGGGCAAACTGACACCCAGGATGGTGCTGACTGAGCCCAGCTCCCCGAAAGGAGCTCCAGTCATAATGTCTATAGCCCCTCCTCCTGGTGCTCCTCCACCACCACCACCCAGGGCCTCGATTGCAATGTCTCCGTCAGGCTGCTTCCTCAGGCGGATCGTCCCCTGCTGCTCGAGCTCCAGTAGCCGCTTTTCGATGTTTGTATGCCTCTGGAAGGCGGCGTCCTTCTCTTGTATCACACGTCGAAGCGTGCGCACCTGAGAGCTCGTCGATTCGTACGTTTCCTGTGTACAGCAACAGCACGAGAATTCAAGCAGGACACAATATATCTGGAAGTTTTTTTGAGTTTTAAAAAGGCAGGCAGTTATATTTAGAGCTCTCTATTGCATGCAAATTGAGCAATCACAATGTAAACAGTTATATTTATTGCATTTGGCAAATGCCCTTATCCAGAGCGAATTGCAATTATCGCATTTATTTGTTCAAAGGCCCAAAGACACAGGTTGGTGGTGCTTGAATTTGAACTAATGACCTTCTGACCAGAAGTCGAAAATCGTAACCGTTGGCCTTCCCCAAAAAATATATATTCGAATTGAGACATTCTTTTTTTTTTCATGGCTGTTTACATGGCAGTTCTGTTTTTGTACTTTGATTTGTTGTTTGGTGTAATCTGCTGATCTGTTAAAACCAGTTTGTGGAAATGACTTATGCTTGGACTCCCCCATATGATCAAGGTATAACGCAGTGTGCTAAATCAGGGCGTTACATAAAATATATCGCATTCATCGTGCCAAGAACGTCCTTTGTGATGAATAAATATCTTATCAGAGCCCTGACTAAAAATGTAGGCATTTAATTCATATTTATTTGCAAGTACATTAATTACACCATTACTTAACCATCAACTTATATGACCCCATACAAACGAATATAATAGAAATTTAATAGCATGCCATTCTCTTCTAAACTATACTACTGTATATAACAGAATAAATGGTTATATGAATGGTTATAATCTGTCAATGTGAGAACAGTATTATATTTCTGCCAGTAAATAACTGCACATTATATAATAAAAACAGATCGTTTATAATGACGTCCATTTCCAAAAATGGTGCACAAAAAAAACTAAAAAGTCATACCCGAATGGCTGAAAGGTCCTTGTCTTTCTGTAGGAGCTGCTTTTCCAGCTCTGCGACTTTCATCACCGTCTCATTCTCCACTTCCAGAAGCTTCTCGGTCACCTAGTCCAGGGAGAGAGGGAGAAAATCATGGCAGAGAGAAGCCAGAGATGAGGAGGAAACAGGAAGGGAGGCAGAAGAGAGTGAGTTATTGATCCTAGAGTCCGGGCAGCCATCCCATACCCATTTCACTGCTGCTGAGGATAATGATGCCTCGATCTGCCTTCTATCTCCTTCTGCCTTTCTGTTATTCGTTCTCTTTCTACTTTAAGACAATACATATGAAATAAGCTTTCCCTCTTTCTTATGCAGCAGAAAAAGTCAATGGGATCACTTTCAGTTTTGAATCAGATATGTGATGACACACAACAGGAATATCTGGGAAATTCTTTAGGGTTTTTTTTTTTCTTTTTCTTTCTAACACCCCCCATGATTTCTAGACCCAGAGAGTCATTGTCTAAGTCTCAGGGCAGCGCATGACATACTGCTTAGATGCAAGCTGTACCAACAATCTGGGGAATTGTTTCCATTCCAAACATACTTTATTTTCTCCAAGTGTGAAACTAAAAACAAATAACACACCAGGCCACTCGATGCACTCAAACCCCACCGCAGTTGAACACTTAATCTAAAATTTGTGTACAATAACAAACAGAAAGTGCTATCAATAGATGTATCAGTGGATAATGGAAAAAATGATAAAACATTGCTCATAGTTTGTAGACATATTTATGGTCAGTTAAAAAACCAAGAAAAAAAACAGCACACCAATATAATGTATGCATAGAGTTCAGTCATTTCTCACATGAGACAGGTGGTCCTCCAGTTCCTCCACTTTCTCCAGAGCGACGTTCTTCGTCTCTGCGTCCTCCAGCAGTCCTCCTACATCAAACACGTTGTCTAAGTAGGCCTGGATCTGCACTGCCAGCTTGTCGCTTTCTGTGTGCTTAGATTTCTGTAGGACAGAGACCCCAGGAATACAAATATCATAGTTGCAAAAAAGAACTAGAATGTAGCCAGAGGTTAATACCGATTAACCAGTTTGTATAAGATTCTACGAGTTTGTATGATTTTTAGACTTGGGTTTTAATGCTGTGGAATTCTTGCTAGCGCTATAAACTATAAGATCGCAATCAATTTGAGTTCAAACTAAATAAATGTATCCCTACTTCTTATGGAAGGTTGCATTTGTATTTCTTCTTTATTCCCCCAAATTTTCATGTATTCATTCAAACGACTCTTTATCTTATTAAATATGCACACAATGGCTTATTTGATCAAATGGAAAATACAGAACAAAAACTGGAGCATTTTTTGGTGATTTAAATTGAATATTTAATTACTTCTTATGTAAACGTATTAAAAAATAATCTCATACATTAACCTGTAGCGGACCTGTGGAGTAATCAGCATCAGTTGTTCAGCTTAAAGTAGGTTCAATTCATGACTTTTTGCCCCTTACAAAACAAAAACCTTGTAAAATGTAATAATAGACATCAAACGTACCAAAGTTGAAATCAAAATGAACGAAAAAAAAAAAAAAAAAACCCTGACAATGATATACCAGAAAAGTGAAAAGCATACAGAACTATACAATTTATATTTAGATCTTTTTTAATATTTGGCACATAGATTTGGTGCACAAATGTTGAAAAGTCCTTCATATAAAAGCAACCCCTTACCTCTAAGAAATCATCAAGACCCAGTTTAGTGAATTCGTACTGCAGATGCACACGGAAGTTCATGTCCTCCACAGAATGAACCACGATGTTGATGAACTGCATGCAGGCCACCTAGTATACGAGCAAAAACAAAAACAAAGCATCACAAAGATTAAAGATCACATCACAAAGGTAATGTTCAAGATATGGTTTAGCAAAGGAGTTCTCCTACCATGAAATCAATGTTTCCTTCTTCACAGCGGAAATACTCCATCAGCTTTTCAAAGCGGTGCTTTTCTTTGCACACCTTCGGTTTAAAGGCAAATGTTAGAGGCAGAAAAGACAAAGAACATCATGTGGACAAATTTAAAGATTTTTTTTTTTTTTTTTTTGCAACAAAACTAACTGAATCTATAAAATATCACTCACAGTTTAACACAGAGAACATTTAATGTAGGGTACATCTAAAAGCCCAGTCTAGTATTCTGTGCTTTTACTATTGAATGGATTTAATCAAAACCCCCAACTTGGTCTATCACTGAAAAGCTGAGGAATAAAAAAAAATTCTGTGGCTCCAGTAAGTAGCCAAGATATGATTAACCAAATAGTTTGGTAGGTATTTGCTTTATAGTCGACTGCAAAAAGAAGGTCCAGAGAGGTCAACTCCAGCCATTAGCTAAGATAACCAAGCTCGATGGCTGGTATTCATGGGAAAGGACAAGTTTCAAAGGCAGAAATGAGGAATGAAAGCCAAACACATTCTCCCACACAAAGTGGGCTTGTTATTTATAGTGTTTATGTGTCACAAAATAACAGCGTCTACAGCAAGAGTCTAGAACGTTTACATGAATGGTGTTTAGAACATAACGCATGCTCAACCCAAATTAAATTTCATTCTCAAATCGTACATTATTGTGTATTATTGTTTCCTGAACTTAGTTCCTGAGTTTGAGGTTTTAATCGTTCACTGTTTGGCCAAGTTTTCGTTCTATTCAGGTTGAATAAGATTCAACCTTTCCAGATTTCCTTTCAGAGAAACTACTAGAATCTACTGGATGCTATGCTATTGAGTCATAATTAGATGCTTTTGGAATTATTTCTATATAATACACACTATGATTTTAGAAGAACAATTTCTTTTAATAAGGAGAGGAATGTTCATTTGGTTTCCTCTGAAAATCTGAAATATGATTGTTAATATGGCAGTGATTAGAACGCATTATCTGATCATCCCGAAAAATGCCTATGTGTGCAAACAGGAGGCTTGGGGTTATTGAGAGCTTTTGTGAATCATGCATTGGTTCCCACATTGTTCAGAGCACTCCAGGCAGCGTGTAGTAATTTCCTAGTTTCCGGCATTTAGCAGGCTGGACAAGCAGAATGAGGGGGAAGGTTAAGAAACGATACAGCAGGCAACTCTCTCCCAAGAAATTGCTGATCTTTATCACACACTGCATTTGGTTCGTATTTGGTGAGCTTAGAATAGTTTGGCCTGTATTTAAACGCACAGACACACATATACATTATAATACTTTCCCACCGTTCAGTCTAAACATTAAAGGTCCTGTGATGATTAGCTATATATTACTGGAACTCCCCTACTGCACACAATAACCCAAATTCATCAACTGTCAACACTTCTATTCCTGTCCAGACTTCATATCACCCATACAGCGTTGCGTACAACCGTCTGGGAAGGTTACCTCTTTGAAGTTATCAAATGCTGAGAGGATGATCTCATGGCCTCCTCGCACAAGACACACAGCAGCCAGAAGCTCCAGGACCAGCGCTTTTGTCCTGCACCAAAAAAAACAAAAAAAACAATGACAACCATGAATATTTGGCTCCTTCAAGAAAAACTAAAGAAGGTCAAAGCAGAATCCACACAATGAGCCAACTGGCTTAAGTTACAAGTCATATATCAGGCTAAACCCTATCCACCTAGCCTGTCTAACATCTGTCCTTCAGGGGGAAAAGCTCTGCTTTGTGTCCATTGTTTGAGAATTTTCAAAATCGTGAACTGAAGAGGCGATCGCTAACTCCTGTTTGTGGTTTGGTTTTGGTATTCGGCTCAGGTTTAATATCCAGACTGGGTCACGATGAGACTGCAAGACATTTTTGTTAGTGAGAAACGGAGACACTAAGGTAATAGTGCTATGTGGATATGTAAGAGTGACTGGTGCAAACTGTGGAATTAATTAATATGAGAGCTGTGAGCTGTTTTCTTTAGAGATACATTGGTGCTGCTCCCAAGTATATTGACGACCACCCGAGCACAGTATATTATATTCAATTTTTTTTTTCCATTCATTATTCCCAGAAAATTGGCTGTGGGAAAGCAGGAGTATCAACCTAATAAACACACACAGCCACCTTATTAATACTTGGACGTTGATTTTCGGATACATTTAGTTGGGTTATTTTATTTAGCTACTACCTTCAAATTTCTGTGCTGAATTAATATTCATAGTAAAATAAAGGTGATACTAATATTAATACATGACCAACTGGAATAAACTAAGACTGTTTGCAATTTTTTTCTTCAATATCATGTAGTCATATTGTGGAAGAAAGCTGAGATATACAAGGGTATACTATTTTACAGTGATGTCAATGGGTGGCTATATTTTTAGCCTCTCACACACACACATGCTAATATTGCACCGAAGCCATTGTTTTTTTCAAGTTCAGGATTTTTTTTTTTTTCTTCAAGCGTCAGGAACTGTATGGAACATCATGAGTGAAAAAAAAAAGAAAAAAAAAAATCTTAAAATGTGAATAAAAGAATTTGTGACCGAAATAAATGTAATTTCGATATCAAGTATGAATGTAAATGGATCAATATTATTAATTAATATTTGCTATATCCATTATATCTATTGTTCATATACATGAAATAACTAGAAAAAAATATTATACACACCCACTATATTAAATTTCAGATCCGTGGGAAACAATGTTAAGATCTTATGATCCAGACATACAGTACTGCTTCATTTACAAACCCTGCATCTTGTTAATCCACTATAATCCAAAGAGGTCATTTATACACCATTATAACTACTCCAAAACCCACATATAAAACCATTTAAGGTTATAGCATTGAACTGAACACTTATTCAACAGACAATTCAGCCTTTTATAATGGAAGTGTGGGGCTTTTACTCACCGCGAGTTCTTATTGTTCATGCTCAGGGCGATTTCATTAACCGCATGCGCATGGGACATGACCATGTTGAAACCATACTAAGAACAGAAAAAGAGTACATAATTAGGGTTGATTAAACACTACTAGATTTGAGCTAATTCCATGTATGATTTCTGATGCACAACACAGAGCTATTCTCTTTATGGTTTACAATAAGCCCTGATTATAAACAGCGTAATAATAAGCTCTGCTCTTCTGGGAAGATGTTCCACTCGATTTAGTAGTGTGCACGTTGAGATTTGTGCTCATTTAGCCACAAGAGTGTTAGTAAAGTCAGGTATTGATGTGGGGAGATGTTTGGCATGCTCCTGTTGGCAGATCATCCGTCTCCATATCAGTCTGTCCTTTTCCAAGCCAACCACCTGCATATCTTCCATCACCACATCCATAAACCTCCTCCTTGGCCTTCCTCTTTTTCTTCTCTCCTCTTTCTTCTCCATCCTTAGCATTCTTCTCCGGATACACCCCAAATCCCTCTTCTGTACATGACCAAACCACCTCAATTACGCCTCTCTCACCTTGCCTCCAAAACGTCCTAACTGCACGGCCCCTCAAATAAAATCATTTCTAATCCTGTCCATCCTCGTCAATGAAAATCACAGCATCTTCAGCTCTGCCAATTCCAGCTCTGCCTCTTGTTAATTCCGCTGTCTCAAAACCACACAACATTGCAGGTCTCACCACAGTCTTACTTTGAACTTTGAAACTCTCCCTTTCACTCTTGCAAATACCCTTCTATCACAAATCACTCCTGCCACTCTTCTTCACCCACTCCACCCTGCCTGCACTCTTTTAACATGCAGGGTAAATTTATATTTCCTATAAAACTGTGTACCTCCAGCTTTGTGGTATCAGTTTGGTAAAAAAAAAAAAAAACCATATATAGCAGGTGTCCTAATACTTTTGTCCATGTAATATACCTAACTATCTGTCAGTAATATTGTAAGCGGAAACTAGCTGCTTTCAAATGTAAAACTGAAACAAATTTATTTTAGCGTTTCCTCGAAAGCTGTGATCCCAAAACATATCCATATATTCTGTCTAGGCAAAAAAAAAAATCCTTAATGTCAGTAAACTAATGGAATCTTTCTGACCTGACAGGAAACATGATAGACAAGCAAGCAGACCCAACACAATTTACTGTCCTGGTTAGATTATGCACATCATTTGGTTTGATCCTGAAGATCATTTTGTTCCTCTGAGTAGATATCTATTGTATCACAATAACTGATTGCACCGTCTGTGTGAATTGAAGACATTTTTCAGAGGCAAAATACTAAAGCACGGTGTTGTACAAACTCACAAAAACAATATCAATATCACAAAAAATATTGTAAACTTTTATTGCTCCGTGTAGTATAACTGTGGATTAATATATGCTATTAAACCACTAGAGGGAGATGCAGAGTGTTACATGATTTTATACACCTAAAAACTCCCGTTGAGTAAAGTACCTGATAGTTCATGATTGCTCGGAGACACATGATGCACACATGCACGTCATCCTTTTGACTCACTATCCTGGAGTTTTTGATCGTTTTGCTGTTTTGTGCTGAGCCATACCTGCAAAAGACAACGTGAAGTCGAATTATGAAGCAGGGGGGTATGCGAGCTCGTTCTAACACCCCATTAACGTGATCATTTATCAGTAGATTATGCCAGGAATATGCTACATTAAAAACAGATGCTTCAGTTCCTTTAGTTCACTGTGTTATATGTGTGCTGCTCTCCTTATGTGCGGTTTCAGCAATGTGGGTCGCATATCGGAAATCACAAAAGTGAGTCAGACACTTTCCTGCTTCGACACACGCACGCTCTCGTCTACGCTGAAAGTCACGCAGTATAGTGGTGATGCGGTTTCTGTAAGATTCATCTTCTCTGAATATAGAAGACGCTTAGAACATGTTTCCTGTACACAGTACACAGGATACCAACATCTTCAAGATACTTACTTTCAGGGTAACACAGTTGCTGCGACAAAAGAAGCATGAAAATAACACACTCACAAACATTGTAGGGATGGGGGGGGGATACAATCAATTCTCAGATATGTAAAAGTACCAAATCATGTAGACTGTTTTTGTAGTTATTGTAATAGTACAATATAATCTTGCACAATATATAAACAAAAGTTTGTGGACAACTTGTTTTTTGAACATCCAATTCCACATTTAGTCTCCATTTGCTCTTAGAATATCCTTCACTCTTCTGGGAAGATGTTCCAATAACACAGATTTTTAGAGTACGCTAGTGGAGGTTTGTGCTCATTCAGCCACAAGGGTGTTAGCAAAGGCCGGTATTGATGTAGTGTGAGGAGGAGGCCTGCAGGTCATCATTAAAGAGGTGTTTCTATACTTTTGAGGTCAGAGTTTAAGATCTTCCACTCCAACCCATGTAAACCATATCTTCATGAAGCTGGCTTTGTGCACAGCGGCATTGCTATGCTGGAACATATGCATGGAAAGTCATCGTATACAATCGTGTGTAACAGTTTGAAGAGGATTCACATATGGCTAGAAAAATCAGGTGTCCTAATACTTTTGTTCATATATTGTATGTGTTTGTTTAATTTTTGCTTTCATTTTTTTTTTGTTGTAGTTTTTTCTTTCTTTTTTTTTTTTAAAGCTCTCATCACTTTATAAAGTGCTCATACTAACACTTTTCCCTCGTTTCCATAGCAGAAGATTACTCACAGGGACGTTTATAGCACATGCTTAATATAAACTGATTGCATACACATGTAAAAACGTTCATTTGTTGAGGCTTTCTGTAAAGAGATGTCAGTACTTTGTAACTATAAGTTTTGGACACGGAATTCTTCAGGATTGATGCTTTTGCACTTTTTTTTTTCTTTTCCAAAAAATATGACTGTTACACTTGGTTAAGAACTTCTTATGAACTTCTAGAGATAAAAAAATAAGTTTTCAGTGAGGTAATGGATGTACAGTGGTACCTCTGAATACGAATGCCCCCGAATTCGGGAATAATTCAGAATACGAATCGAAATTCATAGAGGTTTTCGTATCGGTTTACGCATAAAAATTCAGAATACGAATCATCCGCATGCTGATATCATAGTGAAAGGAGATTCGTCTCCTTCCAAACAATAATTCTCCCTCCTTCTCCTCCGAACGTCATCTCCATCATGCCAGCATTCACTCTTCTCAAAGGTAAAGTACCCAGTAAAGATAATGTTTTCCTCTTTTAGATGTTAAGGCACCATTAATAAATGCTAAATACTCAATAATATTAGTGCATATTGGTTGTATTTTTATTTTTATATTAATATTTGGGGTCGTTCGGAACGAATTATCCCACTTTACATCATTCTTATGGGGAAATTCGTATCGGTATACAAATATTTCAGAGTGCGAATCGTGTCCCGGAACGAATTCAATTCATATTCTGAGGTACCACTGTATATAGTTGCTATAATGTAATTGACCATAAACAATACAATATATGTCATGGACAGACTGTAGAATAAAAAAAAAACAGTGTGATAATGACTATGTATTATGGTAATGGGTTGATTATTTTGCACTACAATGAATTTTCCATCCTTATTACTTTGCATGAATTTACTTTTCTTAGGTGACCCAGGATCCATGTACAGAAAAACACTGATAACTCATGAGATCAGTACAGGCACACCAGCATACACCTAACACACAGTGTTCTCATAGAGTTTCTACATAGGCTTTATCAGGTGAGACAACACACAAGCACATATAGGAGCCAGCTGGCTTTTTTTTGGGAAAGCAATAAGAAAATGAAGTTGAGCAGAGCAGCACGAACACATCTACGTTACCTACAATACGTACCGAGGGACCGATTGGCGCACTGAGCGCACCAGGGTACTGAAACCGTTCTGGTGCAGATCCTCAATAGACCTGCTCCAGGACTTGTCCAGTGAGCCATCTTCCCCGTTCTCCAGACCATCAAAATCCAACCTGGGTTGTCCACATACACACACACATGCGTACACACACATTCACACGCACAAAAGCACAAATACAGGAGCATAGGAGTAAGGTTGGGGAGCAGCAGCTTTAGAGCTCGGTAAGAATGAAGGGTTATTTTGCATAGCAGCTAAGGACAATTTGAGTGTATTACAGCTCAGCAGGGTTCCGCAAAAGCCTTGAGTTACTGCAATGCAACATTATTATCAGCGAAACCATGTCTCACCCTCATAAGCACATTCACAATGTGAACATCCTTATCGGCTCAAGAGGAAACCTGGAGTGTTGGATTCATTGTGGACATGCGAGGTTCAGAATTCATCCAAATCTCAAAGATGTCCTAAGAGGACTTGTGTTTTTGTATGTGATGTAAACTGACAATATGTGTGTTGGGCTGTGGACTTACGTGACAGCGCACTGAGCAAAGGAGAGGTACTCCACCAGAATGTCCAGACCTCTGTTCTCATCATTCAGGAACTCACGCACCCACCTGGCAACACACACACACACACACACACACACACACACACACACACACAGAGGTTAGCATGGCAGTCTACAGGAGGTCTGATACTAACTTCAGATTATAGAAATCAATTTTCTAATAAGGCAAAGACACAGATCGTGTCAGCTGATGCGCGTAGTGCAGCAGCCGGCGCAATTCAGAATCACAAGCGTGCACGCCATCATAAACCATGAGAAATTATGTTGCAATTAAAAAAATCAATAAATAAAATTGACAGACAAACATTCTTCTTGGGCTATGGTTTTGTCCACCCCTGAAACTCTCTCACTATTATTCTAGAGACAAATTATTTAATCCTACCACGTATAACAACAGTATATGAACGAGAATTTACATCCACATCAGCAAATTATGACGATGAGGCAGAGTTTGTAAAGGCTGCGACAATATATGTTGCTGGAACTGTCCATGATTTGGACTCTACTGAGTTAAAGAAAGCGTTAGTGTTTGAAGGTAAAAGAGGAATTGAGAATGTGCATGCAAATGAAAGAGAAAAAAAATCGCAGGTTGCATAAAATCTGGGTTTCCACTGTGCCTGGCAGGCCCCGAATTTGATATTTATCCAAATACAAATAGAAATGTTTTTTCCCAGTTGTTTAGCTACACTTTTTTTGGAGATGGGTGTGGGGGGTGGTGTTGGGGGAAGGGAGGGGAACTGAAGGAATTTCTCCTGCATTCAGCTCAAGAATGTGGAGGACATATGGCTGTGAGAGCGACTTGAGGAGAGGAGGCTGATCTTTTGACATTGGCTGAATTGAGTCTACCTCCCCGGTGCTAGAACATGTCCAGAGTCACGTTGAAATGATTATGAGCGGAACAGATGAGATCTATGAATGCTGGATTTGGCGTTGGAGAAAGTACAGATGAGAGAAATAAAGAAAGACAGACAGAGGTAGAGAAGGTGGGGGCAAGGGTATAACACTGTGAGACAAACAGACTTTGTGGACTGAAAAGTCGGTGAGCTGAGTTGATCAGTTTCCTGTCTGACTCCCCCCCCCCAACTCTGCCCCCTCCTCTCTTTCCTGCCAGATGCTATTTCAGATCGGTTTTGTAAAGCAAGGGAAAAAACGGGCGCCTGATTTCAAGCCCGTGCAATAACCTCTGTTCCATTTTACACCGCTGCAAGAAAAGTCTGAAAATAGCCTGGGTGCTCTTTTTTTTCCTTTCCACTTCAATGGGAAATGCATTAAAACTCACTTTTACTGATGAGGAAAAAGAGCATGTGAATGATTAATGGCCCTCTCGGAACACAATGGAGGTACTCACATCTTGTATTTTGCATCCTTTTGATGAAAAATCAAACGCACTGTGGCTTGGAGCCTTCTGCACTTTTCTGAGTCACTTTTCTGCTTTATCTGGATAGTTCTACATGGATAAATATCTGTACTTCCCATTGCAAACATTAGGATTTGGGAATGAGAATCTCACTTGGATCAATTTGTTGAAGAACTGCTGCTGTTGCTGCTGTAATCATGAACAGGCTCCTTTTCTCATCCCAGGACATTTACTCACAATCTGCTCATAATTGCACCCCGTCCCATCATACATTAACTGATAAACTATAAAAAGACTAAAAATAGACTAGCTTTTCTTGTATAACGGTAATATAACCGCTATAAGCCAGGGTTGTTTGCTGTTTTACAAGTTTGCTCTGCGTATGAATGAATTTGCCATTGCATTGAGACGCACTGGGTTTTACGGTGAGTGGCACTCTTTTGTCTTTGTGTGAATGTGAGTCATGGGATGGGTGTGTACACACATGTGTGTGTGTTTTGTGTCTTTTCACACACTCCATTGTTGGATGCTCGGGCTTCCTGCCTCTCTAGCGAACACAGCAGTGTTTCCTGCTGATGAAATTGGATGGAGGGTAGGTACAATGAAAACCATCTGGACACACACACACACACACACACACACACACACACACACACAGTGCTTTGTAAAGAGACTGGCAGGGCCAACAGCCAGAAAACTCTCCAGCCAACCCTTTACTACGGGAAATTTAAAAGAAAAAAAAAAAAGGACAAAAATTGTTAAAAGTGGAAAAGCCCTATAAGTCAGGACTATAGTTAGCGTTTTAAGAGCAGTTCAAAAACACGCCTTGGTCTAATCAAACCACCATCAGGCAGATAGAGAGAGAGAGAGAGAGAGAGAGAGCCTGCTTTCAATGACCATCAGTTTAAAATGCTGAGATTTGAAGGGGAGGGTCAGCAGATGAGGAGAGCAGAGAAAGAGGATAAGTCACCCGATGTGATTGGTCCTCAGCGATATCTCCAGTTCCCTCAGAACTTTGGTGGATTCCTGAACCCGCCTGCGGAATTTCTGCAGAGAGAGAGAGAGAAAGAGATTTTTATCACGCTTTCACAACAACACAGAGCACTACATCCCGACAACATGTTTAAGATACTTTCAATAAGGCGATTTAGGCATTAAAATTATCAACGTAAACAAATTGCAATGGTGGGTGCTACTACAGGAAAATAATCCACATATGAATCTCCCACTTCCAAGTTGACTATTTTCCAAAAACATTATTCTTGTGATTTTTTCATCTTAAAATCAGTGATTGCCATTTTTAATTAATAATCACTTTATGTTTGGTTTGTTCTCATGTTGTTGTGAAGTAACATATCAGGTTATAACTTAATACACTTATAAATCTCTTATTATCTAAATAAGACTCGATCCAAAGACATTCTATACAATGGTGTAAATCCAACTTTGTGGCAACATTTCCGGTAGGAAGCACATATGGCTGGAAAAGTCAGGTGTTCCAATACGTTTGTCCATATAGTGTACCTAAGAAGTCTAAATCTCTAGCTCTAGATCTTTATCCTTCATAAAATGTACACAGTAATAGTAAGCATTTGTTCAAAGTAGATGAAATTTCTGCATTCAACAGTCATAAATATTAACCAGACCTGTCAAAATATACCATGCAACCATGATTTTGTGGTTTAAGGAACTCTCTATAAAACAATTGATCAAACTAGGCAAATATACCATAACTTCTTGCTCACACAGCTATCTTATTAAGTAGACTAGCTAGTTAGATTAGAATGCATGGTCTGTAGTGTGGAATCCCGGTAGCACATCATCTTCTACTAGTTTATATGATTCGTTCAAGCTATTTAAGACACAACATGCTGATTCATTTTCGTCTTAAATGATTAATTGTGTATGCACAATGAGGTAATCTTATTCCCCAGGTATTGAGCATTTTGAATCAGCCAACAGGAAAAGCTCATATAATAGATAAAAATTGGTTTGGTCTCTGGTGCCACATTATACTGAATTTAAAAAAATTTAATTATTTGATTTCTTACCTTGCGTGTGACTCCTGGATCTAAAAAGCCTCTCAGTTTCTGAATGTACGTGTGTGGGGGGTTCTTTACTTGGAAGCGCTCCTAAAACCAAATATAAAGGATTGAGAACGAGATAGTCAGATAAACATCATTTTTTTTTACTGTACATGATTCACAGTCCACTATACATTAAGACTATCCTTTATTGATTTATGCACTATGACATGTTGAATTTTCACAAGATGCTGTGATCTGATGCAATCTTGTGGTTTTATAATGCCAAATGCCGCTTGAGAAATAGTCTGGCATAATCCAAGCGGACCTTTATATGGATTAGGCATTAGACTTACAAATCTGTTTTGGTGTCTATAAACATTTAAAGCAAGCTCGGACCAGACTGTGTTTGTCGACATAATATAGCCACAGAGGTAGCATAATAAAATATTACACCTGGTCACATATGAGGTCCCACTTCTTCTCATTGTCGTACTGGCGAAGCAGGCGTGCTTTGTCCGGAGGCAGGTTCATTGAGCTCTGAAAGACAGCAAACAGACAAATGTTAGCCCACATTTGTAGCTATGCAGACGACCTCACAGAAATGCCTCTATCCTCTTTCAGATCAACACAGTCCACCCTCCCTTCTCGACCTCAGGGCCTGTGACCTCAATTTTAGCATCCTGTCGCATGAGATCATCCCCAGCCTAAGGTGGCCTCGGCTACACTCATCTGCTCATCTAATCAGCTGCAGAGAAACAAAGCAGGCACTTGTTTCTCTTAACGACAACAGCTCTTGCTCAAAGCAAGCGTTTAATTAATTGGTTATTGAAGCTCATAATGGAGGAGTATTTATTCCACCTGAACTCACATTAAGCAAATGTGAGATCAGATTAGATAACATGCTTACATTTTCACACTTGCCTTAAGTTTCACAGCTGAAAAACACTTTTAGTTTCTCATAACTCCATGACCGATGTCTGAAAAGTAGCAAGCATTTGCTGTTTGTACTCAAGTGTGTTATTCCACTTATATAAAACACAGCAATTTTCCATTGATTGCAATGTTTGATTTATTAACGAACATCGCACTTTTTATCCAAAGTGAAGCATCCCCCACCCATCAATTAAAAAGTTCTCCCCCAAGCCTTACTAGTTAGCTAAATTAGCATGCAGGTTCTGTAGCTACAGAATTCCAGGTACCACAGTCTCTCCCACTAGTTTGCATGTTAGATTTAAGATAACGAGAAAACAAACTGAGCGCATACATGGTTAACGCTCGGCAAATCTATTGTTTAGTAGAAAAACCGAGCACTTTTTTGTTGAATGAAAAATCGTACACTGTGTAAACAAACCTGAGGTAAATTTATCCGTGTTTTGAAGCACATAGATTCGTTATGAGCTAAATAGCAGCAGATATCATCTAATTATAAAGTTTGACTTTAGTAATAAACACTGTAAAGCAATTCTTTCATTCTTATTTCTGTAGCTTGATGCTTTCACATCGATAAACAGTTTTCTTACTAGCCTTAGCTAGCTAAAGAGCATTACATTCTATTACTCTCTCACTCTCGCTCTCTCTCTCTCTCTCTCTCTCTCTCTCTCTCTCTCTTTCGCTCTCTCTCTCTCTCTCTCTCTCTCTCTCTTTCT
>JAAIIK010000037.1:2408595-2429041 GCA_014706435.1 Silurus glanis
TCTCTCTCTCGCTCTCTCTCTCTCTCTCTCTCTCTCTCTCTCTCTTTCTGACACTGGAGACTACTTCTGTAGAAAAATACAAAAATAAAAACTCCTTACAGAAAATACCACCATATCCATGTTTTAATGTATTTATTATTATGCTTAAATACTATGGCATGTTCACTATACAAGTCCCTGCCATTTAGTTCAAACACACGTGCTGTTATAAACCTGCGTTTATTGAGTCAACACTACTGTTAAAAAAAAATTAACACCTTCTAACCAATCAGATTCAAGAACAGCAAATGGTTTATACTTCAGTGCTGTAAAACAAACATGCTTATCCTATCTCTAGTCTGTTGGTTATTTCTGATAAAGTCCTTGTGGTGATAGGAGGAGGAGGGAAATAAGGGATTGAGGCAGAGTGCCCCAGCATGTAACAGATCACTCAAGGCTGAAGAAACAACTGATGTTTATCGTGAAAGAGCCATTGACACCCCCTCACGAACAACAGCCTCATTGCTGCATTCAAACTAGTCCACCCAAAACACACTAACCTGCTGTCACAGGGCCAAAGGCCATGACCGGGACAAGTTATCAAAAAGGGGTTAGCTGAACAAAAGCAACTACATCCACACTCTCTCTCACACACACGTACATTGTTCCAGTGGTACAGACTATGACTTTTTTATTCCACCTCTACGGTAAACTCTTTCCACAAGCTCACACGGGCTGATCTTTAGGAAAAAATTGCCGTGCTGCTGGAACTTCAATCATCAGAATTAAGTTTCATCACCAAATCTTCTAATTAGTCCATGTCAGAAAGGATTGACAAGTGAAAACAATATGTTCTGGTCTTTTAGCTTAGCTTGAAATCCCATTTATCTCTCAGACGCACCGTCTTTCATGACTAGAGATTACAACGTCTGCTTGAAGACATACTCTGCAATTCCCTCCCCGCCAGGTAATCACCTGCCGGAGACGAGACCCTTCGTTTGTTAGAGCTCTTACGCTACCATTTCCTGAGAATGCACCAATTCCAAAATATGTTTTTTTGCACCTTTCAAATACAGAGAGCCGCCATAAATTCCAGATGTCCAGTATTACAAACTGGAATGCGTCCTGTTTATAACATAACTTTCCCCCATATGTAATGTCAGTAATGGCATGGGAACCTCCCACTCTGTAGACTCTGTTGCTACTGCCCACTTGCTGGTGAGCTCACGACTCCCAAACACTTTTGCACAACAAAGGGTCTGAACAAATAGAAAAGATGAACTGTGAATGAGCTTCCAATTCAGGGTCTTGCTTTATGGCGTGTTCCCCAGATGTAGGAGGTGCGCTGCGACTTAAACACAGAGCCCTTTAAGACCCGACAGGTCTGGACTTATATTTTTTTTCCACAAATTAAATAACCATAAAACTGTGAAAGAAAGTCCTACTGGTTTTCTTCAACCAGCAACATGATGATAATATTTTGCTGTTTAAACTTTTCAGAATTGATGAAAAACGTCAACTGCATCAGCCAACAAAGCAATCATCCCAAGGTTGAGGTGGCCAAACTGAAAAAAGTACTGATCTGCAATCAGAGTGTACCAGCTTTCACTCAAACCGGGCACATTTTAGATCACACGATAAAAAATCTTTTTCTAACAACATAGTTCAGATTTTATATCATTCAAATATGAACGTGAGAAAAAAATGCATTCCAGAACTGAGTAGCCACTGTGAAAAGCAAAATACGTATTTCCAATTCATATTTTTATGCAATAATGTTTTTGCTGCAACATTTGAAATAGATGAGATCTAAAATATAAAATAAAAACCAGTGAGCTAAATATACATGCTTCTGATTGATTCGAAAACCGTCGGCCTTTCAGTGTCGAAAATATGTCCCACATTTTGCAATGCAAACTTTCTACTTGTCCCACATTTGGTTTGTTTGTTAGTTCAACCTTAAGTGGAATGATGTTACTCAACAAATAAATCAGCATTAAACATCCTTTAAAAACTTGCTGATGTTATCGTGATGCTACTTGTTCATTTGCCTTTCTCAGTATCAATAACTGTCAGTTTGTAGTTACACAAAAACATGAGCCTACAAAGTTCTTTATTTGCATGGTATGCTAACTAATAGATGTATTGTTTGTCTGCCACTGTTATCTATTTAAAAAAAAATGGATAAATCACTTTGGTTTAGGAGTAAGTTTTGTACGTCTGCTTGCACCTTTGGTTGCTAGAGCCTGGCCACTCATGACCACTCTTAAGGCAATTTGTGAGCCTTAAACTGAATTAGAGTTCTTAAACAAAGCTTTTGTCTAACTTTCATTTGGTCAGAAGTGGATTTTAGATAAGAGATAAAGATCTTGATCGTTATCTGATCTAGAATTATTCTCCTTTGTCTTTTTTTGTGGCCTTTTGCGGTCATGCATGAGCTTGCAGAGGATTTTTGTTGGAGCACTCAAGAACTAAATCCATTCACAGCAAGAGACTGAAATATTGTCTTTTATCGCTCATGCACACAGAGAGAAACCACACGGATCCTCTCGCAGTTCAGAGCTCTGTGGAACTTTCAAGGCCTGTGAAGTCGATTTCAAAAAGGTTTAGGTGACCAGTCCAGACCACAATATAAGCACTGGACTCAATGACCCGATTTCAAGCCGTTAGGGGTGGCATGGTTTCCAAACTCGAAGAAGGTTTCTTGTGTCTTTGGGACGAACACCTCATTAAATAAAATCTTAAAGTCTACATGATGACCCAACAGATCTCCTACACACAGAAGGCCATGTAGAGTTGGAAAATAAATCATCTAGATTAATACTGCTTCTCATAGTAGGTTCCAAGGAAACCCACATTTTTTAGTTACAGTATTGGAAAGCATAACCCAACATTATCAAAATTTATTACTTATAGTTAAGTCCTTATAGTTGTTGGTCATGTGAATCGAATGGTTTTATTCCAAACCTCAAGAGCTTAAAAAGAACGTAGGTCTGCAAAAAACGTCAGCTTGAATCTAATTTTAATCATTGTCACAGTTTTGTTAAAAATGTGTTCTGTCAGTGGAAAGTCCAAGTATACAATGTTCATTGGTTCCAATAAAAACTATTTCTGTTCACATTTTATCATATACACAAAACATTGGAAACTCTTCATTAAATATAAATATGTACTGACTTTAATACAAAGTTTTTTCTCACGGTTTTGTTGAAGTAATCTTAAACACCACAAGTCTGAATAAATGCTTGAGCTGCTTGAGACTTGAACTTTCCTTCAATAAAATCTGGTTAAGCCAACACTTGCAAGATTAGGAACAAAAATCTCAAATGCATGTAAAAGCTATTTTTTTTATAGAGAGCACTTTTTATGAGCTCAGAGTCAGAAACTGCTTGTCTCCACAATAGAATGACGAAAGACCCATCGGGGACAAAACGGGCTTCTGTTGTTCGATGTGGTCTCATACGATGAAAAGAGAGACTGTAATGGTTTAACAAAGCGCCATTCCATCTGACATTTCCCTTCTTACATTCACACAACATATACTGAATAATAGACTGGAAAACAAGGCAGAGTGCACTAAAAATCTGCTGCGATGTTGTTAGTCTGTAAGGGTAAACATAATATTCATTATATTAATATATGATCATTATTCGTTATCAATCCTTGAAAATGAACACGAGAAAAAATGTTTTACATTTTGTTCAGGGTGGAAGTGATAAAAAACTTGCATAAGAGCTATCATATATATTTTATTTGGTAATACGTTCCCATAATATTAAAATTAAACGTTGTAATATCTATTTGTAATGTTTAGATTTAGATTAAGTTTCACTGGAATTGATGTTTAGTGTATTATTCATAATACAAAATTGCAATACTCTCATAATCCTGTGTAGAAACGAAAATACTGGATATAAAATATTAAATTCCTATTTACAAATAGAAATATTTTAGTAACTGGTTAAACATAAGCATCAAAAACAGCGCAAAAAAAAAAAAAAGGCAAGAACATCTGAGGGTACATATCTGGTCAATCATTCCATCATTCATAAATATTTAGAGTTTCTGGCTCCTTCAGATTAAAAAAATAAAATCAAATAAACACTCTGATTCAAGTTCCACATCACTCATCATTACAACTTTCCCATGCACTCAGCCGTGTTTTCGCTGTTCTGTGACAAACAAGCAGAGACAGAAAGTGCAAAGAAAGTAAAACAAAAGAAGAAGTATGTTCAATAAAGCGTAAGGACCAGCATCAATGTGGCAAAATAAATTAAAAGTGGAACTGAGAACTGAATCAAAGAGTCTGTTTATAACTCGGTAAAGCAAGGAATCCTTGATATGGTTATAAATGATTTCGACATACATAATATATGCATAACTATGTGGACACCTGACCATAAGATTCGATTGTCCTTTCTGAAAATCATTCTATATTTAGTTGCCATTTGCTGTTATCATAACCTCCATTCCTATGAGAAGATGTTAGATTTTGGAGTGTGCTTGTTGAGATTTGTGGAGATTCAATCATTCTTTAGTAAAGTCATGTACTGATGTAGGTGAGGTGAGGAAGCCTGGGGTGCAGTCAGTGTTCCAATTCATCCTAAAAATGTGTTTCGTAGGGTTGAGGTCAGAGCTCTATAGCAGGCCACTCAAGATCTTCTACTCCAAACCATGTAAATGATATTTTCATGGAGTTTGCCTTGTGCACAGGGGTATTGTAATGCTGGAACAGGTTTCGGTCTCCTAGTTCAAGTAAAGGGAAAATGTAATGCTACCACATCCAAAGATATCCTTGTGTGACTCCAAGTTGTATAATAAGTATTCTAAACTACATAATAACTCATCACCTTTTATTTCTGGGTTACATTATCAGTCTTCTTATTGGTATATTTACACAGAGTTCTCATAGGATACAGATACAAGGTGTTTTTCATTTGAGAAGTTGGATCAGCTGAAATAGGGATCATTTTCTTGATTTCTGTTGTGTAACTGAGCAGGAAATCCCCAAGTACTTTCCCCCTTTTTTTTTTTTTTTTGACACTTACACTTCTTCAAACCATTGAGCAATCGCTTGCTTAAGGTTGAACAAAAAAGTACCATAACATCATCATACAGCTTTTCTAGGGTTAGGGTTTATTTTACAGTACAAACCACAGATTCAGTCATACTGCTAAATACTTCTAAAACAGAACATTGCATTCCTTAGACCGTATTTGGCTTTATGTCGTCTCTGTGAGGCCAGTGGGAGTTCAGGTCAGCGAGTCCTCCATTTAAAAACACAAACAACACGTTTGAGGTTTGTTTGGGGACCCCCCGTTTTTGCTGCATGGTGTGTCTGCTCCCATGATCAAGGTCCAGATACTGGGTTGAGTCCAGCATAAAGCATTTCAAGGCCTCCTTAAAAATTGCAACTAAAATATTCCTGCAAAAACACCCTACATGACCAAATACAGAGGCAGAACTAAAGCACATCTATGCATATCTTATAATAAGTACAACAGCTGATTTGCAGTTGACGATCAGTTGACATGATGTTAATAAAACACTAGGCATATCAATTAAATGGCTCTGGAATTAGTTTTTTTGGACTACTGTGATAAATCATGTTGCATGGTTAACATTTAACAGCTGTCTTTGTTTACAGGTTGCCAGAAAATTGTTTTAAAAGTATTTAAGCAACATCGCATGAGCAAGAGTGCAATCGTACTAAATATCTTTATAGCTTTGAGCTTGTCAGAACCTGTACAAACATCGAAGAACTGACAATATATATGTTCATAGTCTCCCATCTCTCATCTTCATGCTCCATCAAGTTTTATTTATTTCAACATATCTTACCCTGAGTAATATTTTTCACGATATGAAGTCAATCACTGACATTAAATGTGTTTTTGAACCATTTTTTATACATAGATCTGATTTTTTTAAGGTTCTGTGTGAAATGTAGAACTGCAGATATTACTGGTCTAGCGTGAAAATGCTGGGTAGTATGTACTATAAGCAATTACATTTTGTTTGTGTTTGTTTGCTCCAGCCCCAGTCACGTCCCACCTCATGAAGATTGTGGACCTTTAAAGAAGTAGATGCCCGCCCCGCAAAAATCCCGAACCAGACGTACCAGTGCCAATTGGATCCCACTTCATGTGGAGTTTTGACATTGGACCTCCTTGAGTGTTTAAAGGCTCTTGCATGGAGAAGCTGGTGTTGGATCTGTGATGATCACAAATGTTGAGCTATTTTATGAGTTGCTCAGTAGCTCCTAGTTTTATAACCACAAATGACTGTAAAAGACTGTTGAAAGAACATTACTTATAATCTTACATTCCGTGTTAGTTCTCACTCTCCAGTGTTCTGTATTGTTTAAAGACTATAATCACACTCTTGATGTCACCCAAATGAAGATGGGTTCCACTTTTGAGTCTGGTTCCTCTCAAGGTTTCTTCCTCATAACATCTAAGGAAGTTTTCCCTTGCCACAGTCGCCATGGCTGCTCATCAGGGATAAATACACATCATTCACCTGAACTCTTCAAATTCTGTAAAGCTGCTTTGAGACAATGTCTGTTGTAAAAAGCGCTATAGAAATAAACTTGACTTGACTTTGTTTGTTTGTTTTTGCTTATTAGCACCGGCTAAATTAAATGAAACAGCCTTCCATATTTTGGGCCAAATTGAGATTGACAGCTTTGATCAACTACCAAGCAACTGCATCTAAGTATATGCCATGGATATTTTCCTTTTTCATTTGAATTTCAGAAGTTTAACATTTTACATACAGTTTCACTGCTGGTTTCAAATTCTGTTAAAAAAACAACTTTTAAACAGCAAATTAATGCTTATTGGTCTGTGGAAGTGCAGACAAGCACACTTGGTTAGACAGGTACATCGTTAAATGCTTAACTGGAATTTAAATGTTTCAGTAAAAACTAAAATATTGATTATTATGGTTCATGTGGTTGGAATTGCATTTGCCACATAACTAATTTGTTGCGCTGATTATCCCGGTCTCTCGCAGATAGCACGATAGACCAAAACTTATAGGGAATTGTTTTTATGGAGTTTTATGTTGAAATAATGAAATTCATTAATAAAATATAATTATCAATTATAAAATGAAGTAAAATGTTAATACTGTTAATAATAATGTTAATAATGTATACAGTACTGTATACATAAAATAGCATCAGTCGCCACCGGCTCACTCATCAGGGACAAACTTAAACTTATAAAGAGCATCTTATTCATTTTGATCACCACATTATGTGTGTAAAACTGCTATGAGACAATGTTCATTGTTAAAAGCGCTATACAAATAAAAATTAATTGAATTGAATTGAATTTTTTGCGTCCGTTTATCGCGGTTTTTCGTTTATCGCGGAAGGTTTTGGAACGTAACCACGGGCGGATTACTGTGTTTCTAAAACGCTAGTTAATTGTCAATTCATCACTGCAAAGATTTAAAAAACCTTCACACATTAGGTGAGTAAAATCAGCCACTAGAGATATGCTCTTCTATCTGTAAATGGGAAAGAAAGAAGGCATTTAATAACCACATGGCCAAATCCTTTTTTCCAGAGTACTTGCAGTTTTTGCTTTATAGCTTGATTGTGAACTTCATAATCAATTTTACTTTCATGGAGAAAAATCCAGTCTATACGTTTAAATGTCCAATCTACACGCTTAAATTCGCATTACTTATACACTGATAATGAAATAAAACTATATAAAAAATATTGATGCATTAGTGACATGTCTTAGGGACATTGCCAGTAAAGACAAAGTCAGTCACAGAACACAGTAACGTCTCAAACCCCAGACAAAGTATATTTTCTTTGTGCATTTTTACTCAGCGGATCTTGGCCAGGGGCAGCAAGAGAGGGCAAATTGTGTTGAGTGACGCTGGCCTGTGCTGCCTGCTGACAAAGACGGCTGGATAAATCTCAACACATCCTGCTTTTACCCCCCCCAAAATACAAAAGGGAAAGGGTCTGTGAGCACATCTGGCCCTCCCCAGCAATTTGAGTTACAATGCACACAATGATCTGTGGTCAATAAAGATGTTTATCTTCTTTTATAGACGAGGTAGACTTGGCTTCTGTTTCTGGACCAGTTATGAGAACTCTCCAGCTGTGGCTTTAAATAGACAAGATCATAAACAATACTAGGAAGTTTAACCAAGTTGGGCCTAGTTTACAAAAGAGATGACTGTCATTCTATGAGTAATTTAAAAGGATGGAGCTCAATGAAATTGTATTTAATCTCATACATGATTTCACTTCTTCAGAATTGCACAAAAAACGGGAAACTCGTGTCACATGTTCATATGACCTCATTCTCATCTCTGATTTTGGATGACGCGTCCTCGTCCGAAGCAATGGCGAATGAACTTAGTGCTCTAAAGCTGTTTGGATGTTTGGAATGGGGTCACTGTAAGGAAGGACAGGCTTTCGTACAGTCACGCTTGAGACGCAGGCTTGAAGATCTTGCTTGTTCTCAAGCCGGTCCCCTGCCATTAGACAGGTCAAATGTTGAAGTGTGTGAAAAAGTTGTACTCCTTTCACCACACCGATACCTGATCCAGCAGGCTTTAATTGCGTAACCTGAACCAGGCAATCACAACAAAGCAGTGGCTCCACAAAAAAGGGCCTCACTCAATTCTCCTGCAGAGAGACGACACAGGGAAGAGGGTCGGAGGTGTTCGAGGGCAGGACCTCCCCCCACTGCTCCTTTATACAAACAATCTCCATGACAAACGATCGTGGAATGTGCTTTATTCACGTACACACACACAAACACACACACACACATGCTAACCTAATTTAAATTAACATACACTTACAAGCTACACCTAAAATATCTAATGATATGCGGTGTATTCTATAAACTTCTTCACAAGCTTCCCCTAAATGATACTAAATTCAGTTTCTTTTGCTGTATTAGCCAAATCGAGTTTCCGTTGCTTTAGTAAAGCTGTGCCCATTCACCTGGGTCTGATTTCCTTTGCTATGCGACAGGAAGTTTCATAAATTAACTACTAGGGAATGAAGTACAGCGAGGAACTACCAACCCAAAAGCTCCAAACTCTACATCTAGACCAAGTCGCACCATCCAAACACAACGTTTCCTAACTCAAACCTGATCATCAACGGTTAATTTCGGTTCAGTGGCTAATTCGGTTCAGACTGCTATGCAGATGTTTTCAATACATCTGCAACCCATCTGTGTCAGCGATACGTATTAAAGAATATATATTGTCTGGCATTTTTTAAATACGCAATGTTGAGCTTACATGTCGATTTAAGGAGCTTGAAATGTTTAGATGCAGCTAATTTAGGTTGCAGGTAAAATAGTGTAGTATATTTTGCTATGCTAGGCTATTGTTAAATAATTGGAATAACTGGAAATACTCCAATCTAACAAGTCCAAGCTATTCAACTAACTGTTATCCAGCTGACATACTATCTTAGCTGTTGTTGGGTGCTATGATATGCTGTATGGACAAAAGTATTGGGACACCTGACTTTTCCAGCCATTTGTGGTTCCTCCCCAAATTGTTACCACAAATCTGGAGGTACACATTGTATAGAATGTCTCTGGATAATTTAGCATTACATTTTCCATTCATTTGAGCTAGGAGAACCAAACCTGTTCTAGCATGACAATGCCTCTTTGCACAAAAGCAGCTCTATGAGGATATGGATTGGAGTAGAAGATCTTGGACTGGTATAGAGATCTGACTTCTACCCTGTTGAACACCTTTGGGATGAACTATAATGCTGACTGTACACTACATCAGTGCCTGACTTTACTAAATCCCTCGTGGCTGAATGAGAACAAATCTCCATAAGCACACTCTGAAATCTAGTGGAACATCTTCCCAGAAGACTGGAGTTTTTTTATAAATTGGGGCTTAATGTGGAATGTTTAAAAAGCACAAATGAATCTTATTGTCAGGTGTCCACAAACTTGAACAAGTCTAGGAGTATTTTAAAAGTCTTTAATTCATCATCTAGAATATTAATTTGCCAACAATTACAACTTTATGGATGAATAAAAATAGCAAATAATCAGCATCAATGAGATGAGGTAGTTCCCGTTTGCTACTTATGTCATAGCAGCTAAAAACAGTAGTTCTGTCATTTTATTTATGTCCAAACAAATGCAGCTTATCATTTTAAAGTAAAACTTTAACTTTAACTGGCAAAACCAAAAAAAAACCAAAAAAAAAACCCTTTGTCCTGACTTTCAAGGACGTTTCACCATGTCAGCAAGTATATTTGTTGATATCAACCACATCAACGTGTTGTTACTACAGAAACGATACCACATTAGAACAAGTTGTTCATATAAACCTTTACTAATTCCAGCTGTCATAGAAAATGATTTAACACCTTTTGAAAATGTAAAAAAATGACTCGTAAAATAAATCACTAAAAATACAATCATGTAAAATCACCCAGATTCAGATTTGAAATTTCAGATCGTTAAATAACTAGCTGCACAATATGAAGAATTTTATGTAGACACCTAGCCATAAAATTGGTATGTGCTTGTGGAGATTTGTGCTCATTCAGCCACAACCCATGTAAACCATATCTTCATGGCATTTGCTTTGGGAAATTTTCATACAGGTCTCCTAGTTCAAGTGAAGGGAACCTTTAATGTTACCGTATTCAAATCATTATATACAATGGTCTTTAAGTTTCTGGTAACTTTTTGAGGTAGAACCACATATGGCTGAAAAAGTCAGGTGTCCCAATACGTTTGTCCATATAGTGTATTTGAGAAGGACGAAGAACATTGGGCTATTAACAACATTCAGAGTTCCTTAAAAAAATTGAATAAAATTATTATATTTTTTAAATGACATGTTTAATGGTATCTCCTTCGTTTTTTTTCTGTTTCTCAGTTGCTAACTACAAAATTTTCTTCCTAGGCTTTCAGTCGGCCTTGCTTTCTTTCCCAGCACACCAAACACTTAGCAAACTGACACTGCTACTTCAAAGTACATAAACACAAGGATAAACTCCTTTCATGCCACGTACATGTTGTAAATATGGTGTTGGTGATTCTAGGATTGGAGTGTTCTATATCATACATATACAGATTAAAAGGTAAAGACACGAGTAAAGTGCCCGTTCATGACAATTTATTTGAACGCTTCAGATAAATCATTTAAATGATATATAAAACATATCTACACTATATGGAGTATTGAGACACCAGATTTTTCCAGCTATATGTGGAAAAACTGATTCTACAAAGTTAGAGGCACGAACTTCTATTGGATGGTTCAGGGTGCGGTGGCATTAAATGTTCCCTTCACTTGAACTAGGTGATCTAAACCTTTTCCTGCATAACAATTCTCCTGTCAACAAAGCCAGCTCCATGAAGATATGATTTGCATAGGTTAGAATGGAAGATCTTGAGTGGCCTGCTATGGCGCTCCCCTTTACTAATGCTCTTGTGGTTAAATGAGCACAAATCTTAAAATGCACACTCCAAAATCTAGTGGAGGTTATTAAAAGAGAAAATTAAGACTAAATGTGGAATTGGATGCTCAAGAAACACATCCTAAACAAATCCTGCAAGAATTATTCTAGAATCATCCATTATACTGTAGGTTCTGGACAAGAAATGTCTATTTTAGTGGCAGTGTTAATAAAAAATAAAACAGTCACCCCAGTGAAATATTTGGAACATTCCAATATTTTTGAAAATTTATTTTCAATTAAATGGTGATACCAACCGCCTTCGGGACATGAATGCTTGGTAATGAAATATTGTGTATTTTGCTTATTTAATCGTGACAAATTAAAACAAATTCAATAACCTTTATATATTAAATATATATATAAAAAAAATACAATTAATTTTCAATAAAACCATAAGGTCTAATGATGCACCCGAATCATAAAATAACCCAGGCAGTTTTGTAGTTACACTGGAATGGTTAACAAATGTATGCCTAAAATCTGTCCACTGCACAAATCCCCTCAAACACACGACTGGGAAAACTGTTAATATGCAAACGGCCTCTTAAATCCCCGTGAAACATTAGACTGTTAACATTCGCACGGTGTGCAGCTGTGGTGTGTGTGTCCTCCAGGCTGGTTTTATAATCTATCCTCTACACAAGCTCATCAAGCAGCCATCAAGTCAAGCCTGGAGGTCCAGCTCCAGACGATGCACGCACGCATTCCACTATAGTATTAGAATGGAAAAGAAGTTACGCAGACTTTTGAGCATTATTTTTTTCACAGGAAACAAAACGATCTCTGTACTCATCATATGCACTGTTTCTAGCTGAAGCTAGAAAGACCGATTCCATTTTTTTTAGACAATAACAATAAAACTCCTTGCTGGCTTTTCAGATATTCACCACTGGATTATCATTCAAGGCCGGGTGCCTATTGAGCCGGTTTGTCTATGACTGTTATTTTCTTGTCTACTTGAGAGCAAATACATAGCAATTACAGCACACGTTTTCCCCCCCTAAACAGAAGGAACTTGTTTACTGTCCACAGTGTAGATCACGGTCAACCTCCACCCCTTTTGTCACTGAGGCAAGGCCGATTTGAAACCCCGTTATCGTTAGGGGAGAGGGCGCTTTGAAGCAGGCTTCCTGAAGTGCCGTGATCTCAGGCGTGTCAGCGTCTCAAGGTCACGTCATGGGTACCAGATGTGAGAGGCATTAAATCTGTCAGGCTTTAAAAGAGTGACATCACAGCTTCCCTTTCACCTGGCCATTTGGAAAGCTTGCAAGACATAAATTACTTTAATTGCTTAAAGGGATATTAACTTTTAAATGCTCAAGTCCAATTTTTGGACGAAAAAAAAAACTAAGTGGGATAGAAGTGAAATAAATCATGAATAATCAGAAATTAGCTATAAACAAAAGGTCACACTCAAGTCTCTAATCTTCATCCCGTTTGTACACACATTTCTGCCACTACAGAATCCCCTATCATGTGTGTCAATGTTACGAACACTGTATACATTCCTAATAACCAAGATGAGGCTATTTTTGGATTCTTTTGGAACCCAGGAATGCAAAGGACGTCAAATCAAACCTAAACAGAGCGTTCATACAATTGGTGATGAATCAGATCCATCGTTCTGGACAACGAGGATGTCCTGTTTGTTTTCTCTGACAGCCTTACAGGAGACAAGCAAAAAGCAAGTCTTAGAAAAAGCATGGCAGAAATGTACGAACAAAAAAAAAAAAAAAAAAAAAAAAGCATCCGGTCTATCAGAAGCACGTATGAGCAAACAAACACACGTACACATGTTAGAGATCAAACAGAGACTAATATAATGACTATTATATACATATCATACAAAATGCCATTTTAGGATGAGAATAAGAATAATAATCATTCTTTCTGACCATCCTGTATTAGATTAGTGACAAATAAAAAGGCATTGTGTTTAGAGAACTGAAACTCCTGGTACGTGCACCTCATGTCTCCATTTCATATACCACAGGAAGCCCAGAATGTGTGCATGAGCGTGTGTGTGTCAAGAGCAGCACATCTGACTTGGTAAAAGCACGACACTGGAAGCAGCCAAGAGAAAGGAGTGAAAGAAAGAAGCGGACGTTCTGCACTACGTAATCACGTTATCGCACAGCAGCAAGGAAAAGTTAAATCATCGTGACAAGTGGATCATTTTGGCATGTCCAGCGGGAGCCGTTTCCTTCAGGTTTTGTGTAAATCAGCGTGCGCTTATCTGCCCGGGCCATTAAGACCCTTCACAGCCGGTCCAAGTGAGCGAGTAGAGCACAAAGGAATCGGAGAGGATGAGGCCCAGGCTTTAAAACAACACAGCGACAGAGCTACCATTGTGCTGAGAAGTAAAGCTGTGCTCGGAGTAGACAGAACACAGCTGCGTTGGCATGCACATACACACGGGATCATTCCTTCCTCCACTCTACACTAATCCTGAAGCAATCAAATGATCTATCTATTAGCGATCCGTCTTCATTTTATTCCTTTTATTAAGAAGTGTATAAAATCCTGCAGACAGTTGTCCACTTTGACTCAACCTGTGCCCCCTCTAGCCCTAGGTCCCAGTTCCTGGCTTACAGGAGAGGACTCTTGCGCGTAAAGGTAAACCGATTGATCGTCCGGCCGATTATTCGGGCCGATTTCTGGCATTTAAAAAAAATTAATCGGCATCGGCCGATTGTGCTGCAAACTAGGATTATTATTAGGCAGGCACATCTGAAACACCAACCGTGCGTGTACGTTTTGCGCTTGCATGAGATAACAATTTTCTAATACCAGCAGGTGGCAGTAGTCTGTATTTTTACATTCAAACAAGGAAACCGGAGGAGCTAGAACTGTGAATATATGAAGCAAGCAGCGTTTCCAACTGCCGTGATCATTATTAACGGATTCGTGTTGCTTTTTGTCAATTATGTCTGCTAAGTTGCAAAGACAAGTGCAAGAATGACAAGCGTTGTTTTTTTTTTTTTTTCCCCGCTAATCTAATTCGCCAATCAGAGTCCTTTTTCTTGACGAGCCCCGATTTTCAATGAATAACAATTTCATAGATTTTCACATCGTTCTGCGTAAACTCTCGAGAAAGTTGTGAAACTGTGAAGCGTGTGAAATTCCCGGATCAGCCATCTTAAATAAAAAATATTCAAACACGCCTATAAAAACATCCACGACCTGGTTAGTGAGATCACACTCATGTTTGATGTAACCATTAATTAAAGCTCATGACCCGCATCTGCATGAGTTTATACAACAAACGAATGAAAAATAATAACGATATAAAATCGGCATGTCTCAGGCACCTGGACTTTTCATTCTAACAGAAGAAGTGTGTCGTTGCAGATTATAGGCTTTTCAACAGCACCTGAAGTAAAACAAGCACACCAGGCACAAATCAGAGAAAAATGGCTTCTCCTAGTTGCCCTTATATTATACTACATGCTACCCTATGACGTAAATATCAATCCAGAATATGTCTTATGCTAGTTAGCATCTTCCTATTTAAAAATGTATACGATGTACACTGGCATTGCGGAATAGTGTTCATATTGTTCAACCCCTTTTAACAGTAAAACAGATTGTGTAGGCCTCACAGTCAAGTATTCGAAGTATAAACCACATAAATCAGTTAAAAAAAAGACCTCCCTCAATCACTGAGCTTTACTCACGCAGTTAAACCCCAAGCAGCGCTCTAACACCTGAGCTTAGCATGGCGCCATGCTCAAAGACCTTCCATGCTCAAACATAAACAGCAGGCATGTGTGTTGTCTGGTTGTGTCTGTGTGTGTGTGTGTATATGTGAAATAAGAGGATGCTGGCTGATCTGGTATTATTGGGCAGACAGTCGTTACCTCCCGCAGCTCTTATTTTGTAGTTTTGACAAAGCAAACAACCTAAGGTGGATCCCTTCCTACCTTCTGCTCCTGGAGGTGCAGACACACACACACAAAGACGCATCAAAACGCCCTAAGAAGGTGGATCTGACTTCATTGTGAAATAAATGGAGATTCCAGCCTGACTGCACTGGTTTTAGCTGGGTGGGATCTAAACGCTGTGACACCAGTGGTGTCCTTGGAGGTCAAGGGGACAAGCGTAAAACGCATTGGGTTTTTTTTTTTTTTTGGGGGGGGGGGGGGGGGGGGGGGGGGGGTCTGTCTGTTTGACTTAAGGCACATGCATTCCAGAGTGATTTACATGCACACACATACACACACACACACACACACACACACACACAGCAGGATGCCAAAAATCCACTACAAATTTTATTTTTTTTTTTAATATCAAATCGCAAACTCCCACAATGAGCACTCTCTCTATCTCATTTTAACAACAAGAAATATATACTCTATGGACAAACTGATCTAGATACCTGACCTTTCCAGCCACATGTGGTTCTTCCTGAGAACTGTTACCATAAAGCTGGAGACACACAATTGCACAGAATTCCTTTGGATCTAGCAACATTATATTTTCCCTTCACTTAGGGACAACTAGATTACCCAAACCTGTTCCAGCATGACAATGTCCCTGTGCAAAAATCCATGAAGATCTGGTTTACATGGGTTGGAGTGGAAGATCTTAAGTAGCACCCTACAAGGCTCTGACCTCAACCCTACTGAACGCCTTTGGGATGAATTGGAATGCTGACTGCACCCGAGGGTTTCTTACCCTACATCAGTACCTGCATTTACTAACTAACTGGCTGATTGAACACAAATTGTCACAAGCACACTCCAAAATCTAGGGGACCATCTTCTGAGAAGAGTGGAGGTAAAAAGCGCATGCAAGTCTTATGGTCTGATGTCCACAAACCTTTGTTTATACAGTGTAAGATAATAATATAATTGTAAAAAAATAAGATGCAGAGAGTGTTTATTGTGAAGTTTGCGCTTTGCCGGGTTTGTAATTCTTTTGGGAAACCCCGCCCCCTTACTGAAATACCACAAAGCCTACACGATTTTTAGTTTTCCCTTTTTTGGCAGCTTTTGTTTACTGGATCCAGTAAAATAATCATTGTAATATTACAAAACAATTATTACTGTTTTAATTATTACTGTTTTAACTGTATTACAATTATCTTATTTTAAAATGATTATGCTTTTAATGCTGGATAGTGGATATCCAAAAGAATAATTGGATCACCTTTCTTTTCTTCTGAAACAACCTGAATAATCCCAAATGATGCTTCGAAAACAATTGTAGCGTCCGATGTTTGTACTCTGGTGTAGACGCACCTGACAGAAAAGCAAAATCGGTTTACACTGCACACAGATAATGTGATGATGTGAACAATTTCAACTGACTCTTTCCAGAAGAAAATACCTTCACACCAATCAAATTAATAATAATAAAAAAAATGATAGTAATAATCACAGCAATAGGAAAAAGAGCCTGATGTGTGTGTATTGGTAAAGTCGTAAAGCATGATGCTGTGGCATCCGGCCAGTTCAAAACAGGAATTTTTCCTTCTTTAAAGTTCTCTGGTGAGAGCAGACCGCAGGAATCTGCTGTGCCGCAGCCGAGCAGGGGCACTTTGAAAGAGGATATTACACATACACACATACACACGCACACACGCATACAGTATACACACATTGCTTCTCCATCTCTGCAAAACCGTACCACCGCCTCCAGCTTCGTTCTCATATGGAGAAGTTTAGCTGAAAATCCAAATCCCCCCACTCCAGATTCAGACGCATGTGAGCCAGGGGGGAGTAATAAGTTCCAGTCCATACTGTTTCGCTTATGAGTGTGTTATTCCAACCTTCCACAGAGTGAAGGCCTATTTGGAATATCGCTCCATTCGGTTCAAGGATACATTTTCGAAAAAAATGGAAAAACTGAGAAATCTCAATCGTTTGATAGTCAGGAAACCGAGCCATTTTTCCACCGTCATGTGAGTCCAATGAGTGCTTCGGATATATCATGTTACACTGCAAAGTCATTGCTAATAACGCCTGCATGGTGTAAACGTGCACGGTTTGTGCGTCACATTCGTTATGAATCAGAAAAGATTACATCTCCTGCATTAGGCTCGGAACGTTTGGAATAAACAGCAGACAACCGTGAAATTATGAGGAGATTTTCCTATTTAAAGGGGATTTTTTTGTTGCTGAAGCTAGCTGTTTTAAAATCTGAAACCCAAATAAATGCAGCAACAGCATTCCCACTCTGAAGCCAAACCCCCAAAACATACACACAGCTACTGCCTAGATGAGAACCCCTGATTTCTTGGGAAGAATGGATGTGTCCTTGTCTTGATTGGTGTGAAGAAACTCATTTTGGGCAGGTCCCTTGATTTCAAAAGAACGTCATCATATGTGTGTGGTCATCTAGGAAAACTCATAGAATGTACTAATGGCTGATATGACAAAACATCGTTTTTGGGGGTTTTTATTTTTTCCTACACCACATTTGGACACCTCATAAATCTCATTCAGCAAAAGCAATATGGAAACTTCTGACAATGCCCCAGAAATCCATGGCCACAAGATAAGGAAGCCAATTTGTCTTCTTATTGGGAGGGATGGCATAGTCTCCGTTCCTGTCAATCATAGGCTGATAGTCAATTGTGGTTATCTAAAAGCTTATGTAAGGTGGAATACGGTGGATACCAATTTTTGTGTTATTCTGCCTTGTGCCTATTCTGCATGAAAAGCAGTTTGAAATGATGTTGGCTGGTTTCACTTGTCTTGGAGAAAGCATCTATTAGTTTTTTCCTTTGCTGCTTGGTAGATATCGTATAATACAGTGGCGGGCCGTGGATTTGATACCTAGGCCTTCAGTGGGGACTTCCCCGACTTAATCCACGTCTTAATACACAACTATCACGATGCAATTATAGAAACCATTAATACTGTACAAAAACACAATATAACAACACGTGGCATTACAGAGAGAGAGGCATTTCACATATGGAGGGTGAATACTATTTTACTAAACCAAGAAACCCAGTTAAGACAACTTCAAAACTCTACACTACCATCGCAACTGTGCCACCTACATCATCTGGAGCAGTTCAGAATCAATATTTCAATATTTGTCTAATAACAATGACAAAAACATAAACATTTTAATAAAATCCAACCTACTCTCCAGAGATGCAGACTCATAATTTGCACCGCTCTTCAGAGGTTGTAATCCAGTGGTACCGCTCGTATTCACTGGTCTGGAAGTGGTGAACAAACCCTTTCCTGGGCTGAGACAAGCTAGCTAGCTTCGGGGTTGGCCGACCTCCTCACGATGTGTAGCTTTTCTTAAAAATATATTTTTAAGAATGTCCGAGACCAAATCAATTTCTCTTCCTCCGTAGGCGTGAAGTCTAACTCAGATGCATTGATGTGTGCAGATCGCTACACACGTGTTTTGCCAGTGGAACTTGGCTGTAACAGTTTCCCTCTGACCAACCAATAAGAGGGAAAAATGAAAACCAAAAAAACTGAAAAATGCTTACTCTATTTTGGGCCAGCTAGCTGCCCTGTGAGGCGAATTTGAAATATGAAATCTGATCGTTTTTTATAAAACAGACCCATTCATTCTCTATGGTAAAAGGGCCAGCAGTACTGACTTTGAAGGCCCTGGGCAGATTAGATTGACATGGCAGCACATAGAGGCTGAAATCTGATTGGACAAAACAGCCAAGTTCTGGAAGTTCTGGAAGCAGTGCAGCCAAGAGAAACGCTACGAAATGAAGAAAATAAACTGTTGGGAATTAATTAATAAAATTTCATGGAACAAATATTAGAATTTAGGTTGTAAATGTAGGTCAGTGCTTCTCATAGTGTTTAGGCCAGCAGAGAAGGCTTTGCTGGCCCTGACCGCCCGTCACTGGTATAATAAGGGAAAGCTGGCTGTTGGGTGGTAATAGGCAAAACAGAATTCGAGAGAAAACGAGGAAAAAAAATTCCCCCCAGCAAAAGAAAAAAGAGAATGTTTTTTATTTAGGCTAGGATTTAACCTTGCCTGTAAAAAAAAATCTTGTTGGCTGAAAAACTAGGTTAACCAACACTGTCTGAACAGACTGTCTGCCTAAAAATGTCCTCGAAGACTAAGATTTTTTCACAACATGACCAAGCTTTGATCAAGCACTACAAAAGCATCGTGACAGTACAATAAACATGAACCTTTTCACCTTTCGTTCTCCTTTTCTCTTGTGGGAATAACCAGATTTTAAATTCCTGTTACTTTGTGACTGAGACAAATACAACATGTTCACTTCATGGAAGTCTGCAGGTTTCAGAGCTATATATAGTACAAAATGCCCAAGTTTGACTATATGAGGATTCTTTCCCCAGGCGGTCACACACATTACAGAATGTGCTGTGACCTCGTCAAAAGTAAGTTTCCACATCCAAAGACATCTTATATAATGGTTTGTCTTCAGATTTGTGGTAACAGTTTGGGGAAACACATATGGCTGAAAAAGCCAGGTTACAAATGGATCTATACAAATGGATTTGCAGGAATCATCAGATGGATGAAAAGCCCCAAGGGGCAGCAGGCCAACTGCTGTATGCACAGCTACATTGTGGGAGCTCCACAATGCAACTTCCTCCCACAAGTGAGAGAGAGAAAGAGGGAGAGAAAGAAACAATCCAGCAGTAGTTGATGTAAGGAGGGGGAATGGTGCAGTAAGCACATGTGCAACGTTATACTCCAACCTGGGCGTTTTATTTGAGAAGTGCTTGAAGCAGTCTGATGTAACCCAGAGGCCCAATCTCCAGCCCACACACACACTCGTACACAAACACACACACATTCAAAGACACACATGCATGTATGCACATACATACATACATACATACATACATAAATAGCTCAATAAATACACACACACACATTCACAATTCATGTATGCACATACATACATACATACATACATAGCTACATAAATACACACACACACACACACACACACAGACACACACACAGACACCTATACACACACACACAGACACA
>JAAIIK010000037.1:2429441-2451134 GCA_014706435.1 Silurus glanis
CACACACACACACACACACACACACACACACACACACACACACACACACATTGAGCAGATGTCTTCTTTGGCAAAATGCAGAAACTGGGACATCACTTCCTGGAACACTGCCATTGCTGATGATGACAAAAATTGCTAAACCCAAGTTTTCATTCATTGTGTGTAAGCTTTAGAATTTGTAATAATAATTTCATTATTAACTATTGCATTTATATCAGAATAATGATATTTGAATGGAATTATAAAATAAAATCTCCAACCAATTTCAGAGGTTTTGCTGACTAAGATCCTGATATTGATGCATTTAAAAATCAGTTACACCAGAATGCTAGAACAGCAGCTCTCACAACAATGCTAATATTTAAAAAGCAACTTTTATATTAGTGTGTGAATTATTGTTTCCATAGTAACAACTAAGTCACAGGATCAGCCAATACTGATCGCTATTACCGACCCAATACTGATCACTCCTGGGTAGGCTGGGCCATGTCTCGACGATTTTTAAGTTATAATGGGGTAATCCGAACGCATCTCCATCGTAAGTCTGGGATATATATATATATATATATATATATATATATATATAAAAGGAGTATATATAAAATATATATATAAAAGGAGTCTCCAGTGTCACAATTATGTTTTCCTGTATGGAAAACGCTTCTGGAAGGGAGAGTTCCAGACACACACACACACACACACACACACACAAACACACACAAACACACACACACCTAATCATGATTTGTTTTTCTTACTTCTACAACTTTACTGTTAGCTTAAAGAGAAATTATGCGTTATCAGGGACCAGAGCACAACTGTTAGGACATCGTTAAGCCTTACTAAGAAAAGGCCAGGCCGTCTGTTGGCAAGTCTCACACACTAAAAACACACAATGAACTGTAATCAAGGCTGAGGTGTGGATCCTTCCTCTCCTGAGCACAGAGTTCATCCTGAGAAAGGAATCACTTTGATGCGTTACTTTGTCCAGACACGACAAAGGACAAGCCAAGTACACTCCAGCAAACCGACGCACGAATTTGGAGCTCCGAAATGTAATTATCGGGGACTCGAACAACCACAAGGCCCGAGTTCACAAACAGCATGAATGACACAAGGACGATCTACTGCTGAGCAAGAAGAGTCCTTGAAGCCTGAATGAAGACCGAGGTGCTATCAATATAAGGTTTCTTTTTTCCACCAGAGGATAGTGTTTTTTCCTGCATGTAATTATCTGAAATGAACGTTCTATTCGCACAGATGTATATACAAAGAGAGGAAACAGGACTCCAGGACTATTCAGGAGCACCGTACATGAGACAAATAACAAAGGTGCAACAGGAGCAGTGTTAGAGACTAAACTCCACATCACGCACACACACAAAACACAAAACAACATCATTATAGTTTTAAAACTAGAGAGCATAATTATAATCTACCATGACTGTTTAGTTTTCTTGCATGGCAAGTCACTTTTTAATGTATATTTTTGGGCCCTAGAATGAACATGCTGATTTCGCTTCATGTGGTATTTTCCACTTTAGTCAACATTCTCGCACTGTAATGCACGATTATTATGGTATGGTTCTCTGCAGTGCCTGTGTTACACTGCTATTAGTCACAGTCACTGATATCGGACAACTCACTGAGCAGACAGAAAGAGAGTGAGCTGGGGAAACAGAGAGGGGGGGGGGGGGTCTTTCGTGATCTCTCTGCGTAGGAGTTTTAGGGGAATTCAGACAATGTGGTGCTCCATGGGACCAACAGTGGTGGAAAACTTGGCCGTGACGAGTGTGACGTGAAAAGGTCTAGGTAGTAAAAAACCAGGCTACTGAGCTGGACAGATTTTATTTGATATTACTTACAGTGGTGCTTTTTAATCATCATCAAGATATGGATAAGTCAGGCTATGAAAAAATTTTTTTGATTTACCCTCAGTAAATCAAAACAAGCCAACTGTACATACACTGTGTAGACAAACGTTTTGGGGCACCTGACTTTTCCAGCTATACGTGTTTCTTCACTAAACTGTTATGACAATGTGCACAAAGCCAGCTCCATGAAGACATGCTTTGCATGGGTTGGAGTGGAAAATCTTGCCTGTTATAGAGCTCTGATCTCAACTTATTGAACAGCTTTGGGATTCGCTGGAATGCTGACTGCACCCCAGACCTCCTTTCATCACCTACATCAGTACCTGACCTCACAGCCTTGTGGCTGAATGAGCACAAATCTCCACGAGCACACTTCAAAATCTAGTGGAACATCTTGGCAGAAGATTGAAAGTTGTTATAGCAGGAAATGGGGATTAAATGTGGAATATGGGATGTTCAAAAAACACACAAATCTTATAGTTTATTGTCAACCACAATCTTTATGTTTTACCTTTTTGATTACTACAAATCAGAAAAACTAGTCGTTCCTCACTACTTTGAAGAGAACAGAGAAAATTGGAACCTGTCGTGAGACATCAAGTGTAATCCTGCAGTTCTGGTGGAGAGTTTGTGTGTCTGAAACTATAGAAAACTCTCTCCATATTGTGGTATGATGCTCAGGAGAAAGGAACTGACATCAATGAATCAAATATAGTTCTTATAAATCAGTGCTATTACTTATCATGCCTTGTACTCAAATAAAGATGTAAAGTAAATCATATAAAAGCAGAGAATTTGTACTTTCATTCAAGTACAGGATTGATGTAGGCCATTCCCACTACCACCACCATGCTTCACTCGGGAACAGTGTCATGTTTCTGCTGAACGTAGTGTTTTTATACCAAGGCCAATGTCTCATTGTACCAGAGAACCTTTGATGAGTCTTTAAGATGTACATTTGTTTTCCACAAACAGCAGAACAATAATAAAACAACATCTTGTACAATGTATCGCAGTCCAGAGCGTTAGTTACTGATAGAGCAGTGATGGTGTGTTGACATGTTGGAGTTGTATCTCACAAGTTCTATCTCTTCATTATTTGAAGAAGTAATACATTTTTGACAAATTGTGTGTGTGTGTGTGTGTGTGTGTGTGTGTGTGTGTGTGTGTGTGTCTGTTCTCACCAGAACGAGAGCAAAGCGCTCCTCGAGCTCCGCAGGCTCCGGCATGGGCACCTTTAATGGCATGATGTGATGCTTCATCTCATTCTGTCCATCCACACTTTCCAAATTCCCCATGACTGTAAAACACAGCTACAACATCCACAGCTGAAATCAACACACACTCTGAGATTCTCTGAGATCCCTGAAGATTCTTTATTTACTTCCCAGTAAATCCACACCAGTCGATCACATCCCAGAAGTCCCACAAGCAGTAATCTGTGATCTTTTCCCCCAAACCAGATCTCCAAATGGGTGAATGGACTTTCTTAAAGCATCTGTTCCTCGTTAAATAGCCTCAGACTGCAAAAAGAGATCATGTATCAATTTTCCACAATGTTGCCTCAAAGGTATCTGGCCAATCCATCTCAAACCCAGAGCCCAGATCTTCTCTAAACTTTTGTTGTTGTTGTTGTTGTTGTTGTTGTTGTTGTTGAAATTGATGTCCCCACTTCATAAACTTCTCCTAAACTCCAGCCTCCATTCATTTGAGTCCTGATGTGAAATGTGAAAACAAACCGTGCGCAGTTCGCACCGTGCTCTCTATCGACCCACCCATTTTTCTTTCTTTCTTTCTTTTTCTTTTTTTTTTTCTTGCAGAGGCGGTCTGTCTGCGGCTCATCTGTCAGTCTGGGCAAATCTCTGTTACAATCCAAATTTCTAAATCTCTAAATAGTAACACTGCTTCGTGCTCGGCGTTTTGTTTCCACCTGTTGGTTATATGCTGCAACTGCAACAGGAATCCACATTCAGCAATTATGTCGCTTGTGTTCACAGTCAGGACGTAACACTCTACTTTGTTAGTAACTAATATGTGTAGTATATACAAATATTTCTCTCTCCGGTTATAAAGTAAATATATAACAAATATCTTGTCTCCCAGTAAACATGTTCCTAGACATTTTGACTAATTCAAGGTTGGAATATAGAAGCGTGAAATGTGTACATTTTATTTTATTAACAAGAACTATAAAACAGATATTCAAAACATTTATCACATATATTGCTTTTTCAGCTTTTGGAAGCACATATAAATATATAAAATAAAAATAAATACAATTAATTTCGAAAAACCCATCACTGCTTCGTGCTCTGCGGTTTGTCTACACCTGCTGGCTACATGCTGCAACTGCAAGCAAAAAATCCACAAATTCAACGCTTGTGTTCCCAGTGCAGGATTTTACACTGTAACGTAGGAATATTTATCTTACTGTAGTAAAGCAAATATGAAACATATATATGATTATAATTTAATACCAAGATCTCTTTTTCTTTTGCTTAATTAATTAATTAATGCTCTCAAAAGAATACTCCAATTAATATTGAATTATATATATATATATATATATATATATATATATATATATATATATATATATATATATATATATATATATATATATATATATATATATATATATATATATATAGTTATGTTCAAAATAATAGCAGTACAATGTGACTAACCAGATTAATCCAGGTTTTTAGTACATTTTTTATTGCTACGTGACAAACAAGTTACCAGTAGGTGCAGTAGATTCTCAGAAAACAAACAAGACCCATCATTCATGATATGCACGCTCTTAAGGCTGTGCAATTGGGCAATTAGTTGAAAGGGGTGTGTTCAAAAAAATAGCAGTGTATGCCGTTGACTGTACAAACTCAAAACTATTTTGTACAAACATTTTTATTTCTAGGATTTAGCAATCCTGTGAATCACTAAACTAATATTTAGTTGTATGACCACAGTTTTTTTCACATCTGTGTGGCATGGAGTCAACCAACTTGTGGCACCTCTCAGCTGTTATTCCACTCCATGATTCTTTAACAACATTCCACAATTCATTTACATTTCTTGGTTTTGCTTCAGAAACAGCATTTTTGATATCACCCCACAAGTTCTCGATTGGATTAAGGTCCGGGGATTGGGCTGGCCACTCCATAACATTAATTTTGTTGGTTTGGAACCAAGACTTTGCTCGTTTACTAGTGTGTTTGGGGTCATTGTCTTGTTGAAACAACCATTTCAAGGGCATGTCCTCTTCAGCATAAGGCAACATGACCTCTTCAAGTATTTTGACATATGCAAACTGATCCATGATCCCTGGTATGCGATAAATAGGCCCAACACCATAGTAGGAGAAACATGCCCATATCATGATGCTTGCACCACCATGCTTCACTGTCTTCACTGTGTAGTGTGGCTTGAATTCAGAGTTTGGGGGTCGTCTCACAAACTGTCTGTGGCCCTTGGACCCAAAAAGAACAATTTTACTCTCATCAGTCCACAAAATGTTCCTCCATTTCTCTTTAGGCCAGTTGATGTGTTCTTTGGCAAATTGTAACCTCTTCTGCACATGCCTTTTTTTTAACAGAGGGACTTTGCGGGGGATTCTTGAAAATAGATTAGCTTCACACAGACGTCTTCTAACTGTCACAGTACTTACAGGTAACTCCAGACTGTCTTTGATCATCCTGGAGCTGATCATTGGCTGAGCCTTTGCCATTCTGGTGATTCTTCGATCCATTTTGATGGTTGTCTTCCGTTTTCTTCCACGTCGCTCTGGTTTTGCTCTCCATTTTAAGGCATTGGAGATCATTTTAGCTGAACAGCCTATAATTTTTTGCACCTCTTTATAGGTTTTCCCCTCTCCAATCAACTTTTTAATCAAAGTACGCTGTTCTTCTGAACAATGTCTTGAACGACCCATTTCAGGCTTTCAAATGCATGTTCAACAAGTGCTGGCTTCATCCTTAAATAGGGGCCACCTGATTCACACCTGTTTTTTCACAAAATTGATGACCTCAGTGATTGAATGCCACACTGCTATTTTTTTGAACACACCCCTTTCAACTAATTGCCCAATTGCACAGCCTTACGAGCGTGCATATCATGAATGATGGGTCTTGTTTGTTTTCTGAGAATCTACTGCACCTACTGGTAACTTGTTTGTCACGTAGCAATAAAAAATATACTAAAAACCTGGATTATTCTGGTTAGTCACATTGCACTGCTATTATTTTGAACATAACTGTATATTTTGTTATATATGGATATGGATATTTAATTTGCTACAATTAGAGTAAATTAATTTTGGGACTGTGTTTCCCCAAGTTTCTTATAAATCCTTTCATTTTCACCTACAAGCAAACAAAAAAGAAAAACTCTTTGAAGTGTCATGACAAAATTAGCTCTCATTTCCTGAATTGTTTTGTTTTTTGGGGGGGTTTTCATTAGGCTTACCCTTTTTGACAGATCACAATGGCATTGTCGGCATCATCTGATGAGTATTCCAAAATAGTACATATGAAACATCAACTGACTAAGACACATTCTTATTAAACCTAACCCCAAGTTGGAGAACTGACTTTCTAACTAGCTAGCTGTTCTGGGAATGTTTTGGTCTTCTGGACATACATTTTTTGAGTTTGTTCTTAGCTAATAAAATTTTCTTTCAGGAAGTATAAAGTTGTTTTTTAGGTTTACAGAACGTTCTCATAATGTTCCCCTAATGTTCCCTAAATGTTCTGGTTCGTTTATGGGTATAAAAAAACAAACTAAACCTTTACAGAATGTCTTGTATAGGTTCTTGTTAGGTTGTTACAAAAGTGATCCAAGTGATGTTCTGGAAAGGTTAGTTTTTTGTTCCAAAGAAAAAATTGAATAAAAATAAACATACAGAGAATGTTCCTAGAATTTGGTTCTTGCTGGGAGTTTGTTATTTGAAATATTTTTCAACAAAAACAGTGAGCAGTTTAAGGACACAGTCGAAACATTGAAAGTGCAAAGATTTTCTTTAATAGAACTGCTGCATTATAGATTTTCATTGACTGCATCAACAGATCTGCTTATTCTGCTTCTTTGGCCTCTTCCCAAAGAACCATTACTGAACACACTTTTCTTCAAAGCATTTTGTGATAAATTGGCACTTCTACAAAAATATAAAACTTAATATATACTTCTATAAGATGATCTCAAATCAGGTTGGAATGGATTGAAAAAGCACAGTGATATGTTTCTGATATGTTTTTTTTCTTTCTCCGTGATAAAGCATTTAAAAACAGAAATAGCTACAACTTAATCTTTTCAACACTTTGGAATATACACACATGTAGAAACTCCTTTTGTCCAGAAGTCAATGCACAGTGAATTGAAATATCACATGCTGTAAGAAAATAGGTTTAAGGCAAAGAAATATGCGAACACAAAGGCAATTAAAGCGAGACAATCCAGGTTAACAAAGTGAAGTGAACAAATATACTTAGAAGAAACACTAGTAAACTAGGTTTTTCCTCATCACTGGGGTGGGTACATCATGGGTATTTCTATTTTATTAAGAAAGCAGTGTTGTGTATCTGTAAATCTCAAGTAACCACTATTTATAGTATGCTGTATCCATGATTCTATGTGAAGGATATGTAATAAAGGTACAAAAGGGGACCACACTAAGGGCATCCCAGTGACAACTGAAGATACTGGTTTTATTTTTATATGGTCTATTCCCATTTTACACATCTCCCACTGTCTTCCAGAATACTATATTGACCACCAGCCATAGGTGGTTCTTTTCCAAACTGTTATCGCAAAGCTGAAGGCACACAATTGTATAGAAATTGAAATTTTGCCTTCACTTGAACTAGGAGACCCAAACGTGTTCCAGCATGACAATGTGCACAAAGCAAACTCCATGATTTGCATGGGTTGGAGTGGAAGATCTCCTGCTATAGAGCTTTGACCTCAACCCTCCTGAACTCCTTTCGGATGAATTGGAACGCTGACTGCACCCCAGGCCTTCTCACCTCACCTACCCGACTTTGTATCCGAATGAGCACAAATCTCCACAAGCACGCTCCAAAATCTAGTGCAACATCTTCCCAGAAGAGTGGAGAGAATTATAAGAGCAAATTGAGCCTAAATGTGGAATGTGATGAAAAGCACATACCACGCTATTTTGGCAATATAGTATAGAATATATAGAGAGAGTGTTTTTTGCATATAGTTCTATTTCACTGAACAGTTTTCATTTCCCCCCCATTTACAGTATGGAGACTTTCCGGACACTCTGTATTGTTTCTGAGTGTGCATTTGAAAAGTATTAATATCCAACACTTCTTCAGAGTACAGTAACAGTAATGAGACTCTTTCTAAAACAGAAATGGTTCTATTCTTCAAACAACTACACTTTTACCCGTTTTTTTTCCTTTGAGGAATAAAGCTTTACAAATATTTTTAAGTTAAAATGCAGCCCATTCTACACAACAAATCCCAAGAGATTTGCTAAAATATGAAAAAGAACATGTAGAGAATGTGTCTTTGATGCTAAAATAACAAACCTCTTTGTTTAAGACCACCATAAAGAAACAGAGTTTCGGTCCATTTAACCTGGCGTAATTAAGCATTTTCCATTTCTATCAAGACTCGTTCATACTTTAAACTTTAAACAAACTGGCAACAAACTGGCACGTATGTATTCTGCTGGCGTGCACTGATGAGGTTATAAACCCATCCAAAAATGGTGAGGGTATTCCTGAAAAACGACAGCAAGTACAGACCGTAACACCGCAAATAACGTAGCACAACATAACATTAACGTTTTCTTTTTCTTTTGCCCAACTGCACTGTGCTATACAGGGAAATTGACATTAGCAGCATGCGGATGCAGGTGCGAAGGCATGGTCACGTAAGCAAACAAAGGCCTGGTTAATTGGTCTCTTCTGTTAAATCGTACCTGAAAAAGGGGGAGAAAAAAAAAGAGAGAATAAATGTCAATCTATACAGATCTCATCGGGCACAACCAGCCTGAACACTCAATATAGATTCTATAGATTTTGAAGGAAATATTGAACCATGAATAGGCATTTGATCATCATGTGACCTTGTTGTGATTAACTGTGTTTTGTTTCAATTCCTTCACAGACATCTTTTTATTTTCATCTTGGTTAATGTATTCTAAATGCCACCAGTGGGATATAGTGGTCACCTTAATCACTAATCGAGTGATGCAGCAGCACTTAATACTTTAGTATTTCCAGTTCACTCACCTTTTTAATCTGTATACAATACTCAAACAGACCAGCCTCTAAAACTACACTTTTCATGCTAACACTACAGTCGACAATATCATATCGCCGAGCCGAGTCTCTGCCGTAACTCAGTGCAACTGCCTAATATACATTGCTGCACTGCATTCTGGAACTGTTTAGTGTTTACTATCTTCGCAACCGTCATCCTCACCCGCGTTTTCTATCTTATGGAAGATTCAAAAAAGGAAAGTCTAACCACTAAACCCTACACCATACCAGGTCTGCTACTTCTATGCTGGATTTCCTATTAACATGACACCTAACATCTCTGGAAAATGGTGGATGAGAGAAAAAGGGTTCTTAGTCTTGTATCTTTGGGATCTTTATCAAATGTTTCTCAGTTTAACGGCAAAGACATCATCAACCTTAAAAACCAGCACCAGATATTTCAGTATTAACATCCAATCTGCCTCAGAGTATAGTTTATTCTTATAAAGAATAGCTGAGATATCAGGTGAAATTGAGACTCGGCTGATCTACAACACTTACCACTGAGGCAGCCAGGTGTTCAAGTCAATCTGGTTCAGATCTAACTGCAACTGGAAGACAAAATAAAAAAAAAAAATCAATCTTCGAACATCCAGACAGCCATGCTTAATGCCTCATGGTCTCAAGCAAGTATTTAGCAAACAAATATGTCCAAAGTTGTTTTGTAAAGACGTTCAGCTTTTAGTCTGGAACATTTATTAAGCTTGAGTTTCATACAAAGGATTAAAATGTTATAATTCAAGTACTCAAATGTATTACAGGTCAAACATCTGCTGACGTAGCACATTAGCTAGCTAGCTAAGAATAGTGGAGTTTGCTAACAAAATCTACATTTAGACAGCTAACAAAACAAAAGAGTCAAGCTAAATCTGTTGACAGCTAGCTTACAGTAACAATACATACATGCGGACCTACATATACATATACATACATACACATACATACACACACACATATATATATATATATATATATATATATATATATATATATATATATATATACATTTCTAGGTGTGTTTTTAATGCTCTAGTTTTTAACTGTACTTACTCCTATGCCTCCATACCTATATTATACTGTCTGTATAATGTAGTTATTAATCTTTGAGAAAGCTGTACCTTATTTTTTTGCAATGACATGACAATTTTTTTTACTATAAAGAGAAGAAAAAGAGTCTGATGATGCTATAATGTAAGCGATAACAGGTGCCAGTTGTTTCGTGGCAGTTTTGGAAATGGATGCGCATATTGTATGTGTAGCTCTTTAATAAAATTTATTTTTTCAATATAAACACGGATTGTGTCACTGATTATTATTTTACACTACTGGTGTATTTGTTACACTTTACAGCTCAAATAGTTTATAGTTAATTTCAGTCTGCTAACCTGATTGAAGAAGCATCATTGAGCATGACTGCCCTTGTAAATTTTTATCGCTTAAATCAATCCACTTGTCTAAGTTTGTGAGATAAAATTAAAAGTTTTGCCAATACTTCGTTACATTGAAACCTTTAGTACACTCCGGGCTAAGAGTTGGTATGCTGTACAACACAACGCAATGCTCTATGTACTCTGGTTCCTTTGTCAATAATTATTTCAGCTGAAACAAAAATAACGCACTATTGGGACATCCTGTGTTGGAAAGATCAGACCTAAATCATGCTGTTGTACTGAATACGATGATATCATAATATCATTGCCATACCCTGCCGATGGTCTCTTTCTCACGGCTCATGAAAGAACCACTGTTTTTGACCGACAAGTCAAGCCTTCTTTGCATGGCATCCTCCAGTGAAAAGTTGAAATCAAACCTGAAGAAGAAACAAAATTGAAATATTAAATACTGGTAATAATAAAGCAAAATCTCCCAAACCCTGTCCCCAAAGCTACAGTACTGCCCACAGTGTTCAGAGATATTACAACCCAGAGACTGTGCTGTACTGTGGTGGAAACATTTACCTCTCATTAAACTCAGGATTGAGGTCCCGCTTTTTTACACAAGTCTTTCTTTTGGTGCTTCTGTTCTTGTCAGGCAGGAGGATGAAGGACACATAGGGATCTGAGCCATCCTTGGAGCATGAAGGCAACTTTCTACATAGGAAGCAACATCAAAAAAGAGCATTATTTATACTAACAATAATATTTCAAATAATATTTAAAGCTTCAATCAGCTTTTTCGGGGGCCCAAGTACCCAGACTTGATGAGCAGCACATATATATATAAGATGATCACGGACAATGGTGAAGTGATTATCTGACTATAATATACAAATGGACAGAAATGGACCTCATGGTGGCACTTTGGTAGAACACAGCCAAAATTTTGTTAGAAAGTTCCTCAGACCCTCCCCAATTTCTGTTTTTAAATTCACATTTTAACAAGTTAAATCCGCATACATGGAAAAAAGAACTGTTTGTTGAAAAAGTGTCCTGAGTTGTGACTTAAGGCATGGCTTATACAGTCTCGGAAATACTCTGATAGTAATTTATGATATAATCCATCAGTAAGATCCTTTCATACCACAGTGTGAGTGAGGGATTGACTGTATATAGCTGGTGTTCTGAAATGATAACAGTATGTTTTTTTCAGGACACTCCATAACATTAAATGTAAATATAAATGAACATCATCATTTAATCTTCCACATCCTTGAAGAGATCAATTGTCATTGTTGCTTAGAAATGACTGAGAAATAATCTCAATGTGTACAGCCAGATGACCAAAGAAAAAACGTATTTATTATTAGCGAATATAACAGTTTGTCGTTGCTTCCAGGCAGGTGTACAGCATGATACAATAAGGTAATTCACATCTTCCCATGCCCTAAACAGGCCCAGCTGACCTTGTATTTGTATTACAATTAAGTAATAGGAACATATCTAAGTGATTTTTATAACTGGGGAATGGATAACTTTTTTTTTTCTCAAAATACAATAGAATAGTTATAGAATAAGTCGAGAGCAAATATACTTTTGTTGGTCATCTAACCCATGTGTGGTACATTTAATGGGGATGTGCATTATAATATAAACTAGCAGGGCCATTTTTTAAATTGGGCATCTATACAGTGCATTGATGTGACAATCACTAACAAATGGAAACTTATCCTAGGAATGGTGGGCACTCACTAGGAATAGGATACCAGTCAATTTCAGGGCATCATGCATTCATATCTAGAGTAGACAATCCACCATAGAAGAATGCATGCAAAATATATCTACCACTGTAGAGGAATGCATGCAAAAACAGGATTATACCGGACTATATTTGCATGTGTAAATGTGTTTGAAACAAACCTGCAGCCATGAATAGTGATGGCCAGTCTGTCCTCTTCAGTTGAATAAGCAATAGTGAGTTTCACCTTGCTCCGCCCACTAGCTTCAGCGTCTTTGTCTCTACACACATAGACGACACACACATACACAAACACATTCACATACAAAACTGTCAGCATATGTGTGTCTTAGTATTTAAACAGTGACAGTCATGCTAGTATAAGTGACCGACCCATGGGAGGGCGCTGTCCTGAGTCTGAGCTGCTGGTTTGCTGCAACTTCTGTCTCAGCACTGGTAATTCCATGCTCCACCTCTTCAATGCCTCTAGTAGCATCAGCACCCTCCACCAACTTAGAGTGAAGCATCTGGATGACAGATTGAAAAAACATTTTTTTTAAACCCAAATAAGCAGAACTGCCATTGCGCTTGTACCCCCCAAATGTTAAAGTTTTGTCATTACCTTGAGCTCTGCCCTTAACAATATTTCACTTTCAGGCAGGGCCCCATCCATAGGAAACCACCGATCCAGAACCAAGGTCGGCTCCTTCAGTATGTCTTTTACAGGCAGCACCAACGCACCCAGAGACTGGCCCCAGCTGTGAGACAGCTACACACAAACACAAGTCGGCTGTCCGATCATCACTCATCGTCATGAGTCACATCAATAAACAACATTTTCCAGGTAAGAAACTAATTATCATGCAATGTCCACTACAAATAAATGAATGTAGTTTGATTTTTCACTTATTATTTATTATATTCATTTTCTCACTTTAACAGAAAGCATTTCCTCTCTGGGATTGTGGACCAGAAAGCTAAAGGCTTCATCCCAGTGTGGAGATGTAGAGCGCTCAGCAAGCTGTTAAAAAAATCAACAACAACAATAAGACAAATATGTATTTTAATATACAGTAGTTAGTTCCAGTCCACTAATTTGATTGGTCGAGCAGTGTCCCAAAACGTTTTACTGTGGCAGGTTATAAAATGAGTGTATCTTATTCAGGATCTAATAATGGAGCAAAAACAAATAAAGCACTCAGCCAAATTTTGTATGAAATATCACATACTTTATACACGTTTTTGTTTATAGAACTGCAGTAAAAGATATTTTGTGTCTATTAAATCTTACTTTACTCCTGAAAGCAGTGTTCTTGAGGACCAGCTCAGCTCCCACCACAGGTTCATGTCCATTCTTCTTTAACTGTTAAAAATATAAACAAAAAAAATACTTCCTTTTTCTGATGCCATTATGCCATGTACAGTTACACTCACACACAAACATTTGACTTAAGGCTTAATAAATATAAATTTGTGTTACTTTGCAAACTCTGAGACTTCAAGTGGTATTACTCCCTAAAACTATTAGTCCAGAGATGTCAAAACTCTAATCGATAGATGATGTCAATGAATTCTGTGTGAATAAAATGTCTCAAAAATCTACCAAATGGTGTTAAATTAAATAGTCGCTGTCATTATCAATGGGGTTTGCACTATCATTGTAGTGACTAGTGTTGGACGCCATCACATAATTTAAAAAAACCTTGTTGAGATGAGAAAACAGAAGATTTACGGCATTTGGCAGACGCCTTTATCCAGGACGACTTAAAATTCTTATTTAAACAACTGAGCAGTTGAGCATGGTCAACCAAACATCTTAACCACTGAGCTATCACTTCTATCCAAACATCGTAAACAGTTTAGAATTAGTAAAGAAAGATAAGAAGGCAGACTCACAGGCAGACCATGGGCTCGCTCCACATATATGAAGAGGAGGGCTGCAGCCGGCACTGCTTTATTCGCGTACGTCTGCTGAGACTGGTAGTGCAAAATCTGTCACACAAAGAGACCAAATGACCATGATGTCACAGTGTCCTAAAGCAAGATGCATTTTATTGCCCAGAGAAAGTGTTCTGGAAAAGTGTTATAAGGCAAGACAGCATTTAGTGTTCACCTGGTCGAGTCTGGTCGGGTCTGAAACTCTTGGCACCCATTCCAACGTCAGATGAACCCGTCCTGATTTCACGTCATTTAAGTCGAACCACTACACACACAAAATTGAACTCCTTTACCTTGCGATTTTAATACACACTACTATACACACAACTAGTCAAAGGTTGTTCATAAAATATCAACAAAAGGCTGTGTGCCTCTCTACTACTAATATGTGTAGCGAATAAAACTAGTTGTTTTCAGGGAACTATTTCCCTGAAATATACAGGAAGTACTCATTTTACATCATTGTGAATCACACATACATTTCAACCATGTTTCCACTACAATACTTTCATTGTATTCATTTGTATTGTATTTCAATCACCACACAGTATTAAGGGAGTATTTAAATGTGTTTTTCTTTAAATTCCATAAAGCTGCTTTGAGACAATGTCCATTGTGAAAAGCGCTATAGAAATAAACTTGAAAAGCGCTATAGAAATAAACTTTTAAGCAAATATTAAGCAGTAATTCTCACCTGATCAGTAAACTGGGAGCTAATGAGGTCACTTAGGCTCAGCTTAAATCTGCCAACCAACAATATATATTAAGGATTCAAAAGTCATACAAAATCCAAAAACAGTTGTTATCGTTGTAAGTGTTAATAAAATGTATGTATAACATACATATGATATATCAGGGTCTTTATATAATAATATACATATAATTACCATGATTGTAAAGTCAGTAGAACCACAACAGCATTAAAAAACACAAGCATGGAAAAAACATGAGCATCTTGAGCACATATCTGGAGCATAATCACGAAAACAGAAAAGACCGGCGTTCTGCTACCTGCCGAGGAAGTCGTCCTGATCCATGTCTTTGTCAAACAAATCAAAGTGCACTTCTTGGCCAGGAAGTGCCGTGAGAATCACCTGCAAAAGGAAGTAAGCGCACACAGCCATGATTAACTGATGCAAAGCAAGGAATTGAACATGAACACAACCGATGGCAAAGTACCGAATAAAACTGAGACAAATTAGCAAGCATTCAACCATCCATCTATAATCCAGCAAGGGCAGATTAAATGACTGTAAACAACTAGCCAGTTAGACAATTATGGCTAATATTAAACATTGGTGAATTAAATTATTGACTAACTACAAAACATACATCAACATTTACATGCTAAATAATTTTTTTATTATTCAGTGCTTGATTATGTAAAAAAAAAAAAACAATAAAACAAGAAATTGTGCAATTCAATTGGGCTTTGGTCACACCTCTGAGGTTGCCACATATTTCTTGAATGAAATGCTCTATGGTAGCATTCAAAGAACAAGTGTCTTAAGCCCCAAACAATGGAATTGAAACTGCTAATTAAACAAAAATAGCATGTAGTAAAATTAAACATAAAACAGAGGATAATTTAGACATCTAAAAAAAGAATATTAGTATGATTAATTGATTTATGAATGATGTATATTGCAATTTCCCCAAGCCCCCCTAGCTCGTTTTGAAATCTAATAAAATAAGCAGCAAGAAAAATGAGCTAAAATCCAAGGACAGATCTTTACAAAACTCATAAGCTTTCGTCTCAGGCAAACTTTACCCCCTGAGCAAATGTCTGCATAGTGCTCTTTAATTTGATCTTAAGCCTGAATGCAGGCCACCATTACTGATAGCCCACCAGACGACACTGTGGGCTATCAACTCATCCCTTTTGCCTTTAATTTTACTTGGCCTTTTAACAGATCATCTGTAGACTATCACAACTTATCCCTAGTCCATAACAATTTCAAATTCTGTATAAGTGGACTCATAATGAGAATGCTGAGACATTCAAAATCACTAATGCTTTCTAAAATCCTTCCTATGTAAAAAAAAAAAAAAAAAAAAAAAAAAAAAACACTCATGATCAACTTCAAATTTTTTTAATGTACCTCATAAAGCTCATTCCACACTGGGTTGAGGTTCTCCTTTATGACGCGGCTCTTAAAGGTTGTCCCTCCCACACGGATCTTAACGTAGGGATCACTTTTGCCCTTCACCATGCCGCCCATAAAGCTATCTTTAGCTATGAGAGCCTGTGCCTCCTTCAGGTGGATCCTCAAAACACCCTAGAAAACAAGGTTCAAATACAACAATTAGAATAGATTCAAAAGATAAATATCAAGAAACTACTAAGTTAATAAAATGCATAAATATCCATAGATTTTGTTTTTACGCTTTTTGTGTTGGACACTCACCTCTGAGGCAAAACTGGCATCTGAGCTGGTGTGCTGTGGACGTGGGGGTAATGTCTTGTTTCCTCCTGATGTCACGTCTGAGATACCTTCCTCACCTCCTCCAAAGAATGGGTCGGTAATAATTGGGGATACAGGTGAGGTGGAAATGGCCTCTTCATTAACCCAGAGTACCTGATGTGGGTACAAAGCAAACAGCTTGTAGATTATGTGTCGAAGATTATTGTATCGTTTTCACCCGTTTTAAATTCTGATTGGTCAAAGTAACATTTTGTTTCATTCAACCGTAAAACATTATTTGCTTTGAGAGGTGGTATCAAAAAGTTTCGAGACTAGCTCTGTTTGCAAAAATGTACTTTTACGTTTACACACTATCACCTTCAAAATAATCCCCTTGCACAGCAATACAGTGCTCCCAGCATTCCTGCCACTTCTTGAATATGTCCTGGAAGTGTTCTTTTCAATGCTTGTCAAGCAACTTCTGCGATTTGTGTTGGATCTCCGTAATCGTGTCAAAATGGCAGAATGGATGTTCCTCCGCCATTGAAGCGTGTGCCATCTCAAAACCTCGAACAAATCACTGCAGCATCGCTGTAAACATGCCGAATTATATTGAACGTCTCTGTGGCAGTTTTGCCCAGTTTTACTCAGAATTTCATGTATGCACTTTGTTGACTTGCTGTCCGTGATGAAATTGCAGACGTGGTAGCGAACATGGTCAGGTATAGCACCAGCTGCACAGCTACTGATGCACACAGGATGATGTCTTTTGGCAGACTGACTTATGAAGGTCGGTGCTTCCTGTGACTGTGCGTGCAGACTTGTGCTGCCATCTGCTGGCATGTTACAAAACTACACTCTAAACTTTTTGATACCACCTCACAAGTTTTAGAAAACATCAGCAGCAATACAAAAAAATATTCACCAATCTACATTTCACCATGCAACTGGATATAAAGATCTTACCCTCAGTATGACATTCATGTAGATGCGACTCGCAGGACCCGAGTTCTCCAGCTGGAACCACTGGTCCATACTGAGTTCGGAAACAGAAAGCAGGCGAGACAGAGGAATGGATAGATTGCCCAGAGACAGAGATCTGTCATCATCTTTCACCTAAAAAGAGAGAAAAAGAGAGCAAGAAAGAGAGAGAGAGAGAGAGAGAGAGAGAGAGAGAGAGAGAGAGACACAGAGAGAGAGAGAGAGAGAGAGAGAGAGAGAGAGAGAGAGACCAGGTGTAAAACAAACAAATTGTGGGAAACTCACAAAGACAATATTTACATTGAGATCACATGATACTTAAAATGCACACAGAGAAACTAAACTAATCAGGGAACTAATTATGTAACTTCGGTTACATGTTAACTACCTCCTCCAGAAAGAATTTACGACTGTCATAACAACAATAAAGAGAAATGCATATAGAATCATAACTTATATGTTTTTCAGACATAGTTGGACCAATATTTAATACAGCAATGCAACTACCATATTGCTTTTATACAACAGTTCTATATACAAGAAATTAATCACCAGTAACCCACATTTCGGACCTAATAAAAGCTCCACTCAATGTATAGACCATTAGCTTAGCTAGCTATAGCAAGCTTTTATTGATTGTACATTACTGTTGAAGGTGCATCTGATAAAACAGACTTCTCTAGCACCCACTGAATTTGACAAAGATTTTTATTTTGAACATAAATACGCCGCACCTGTCTATAAGCCGCAGGTGTCTACATTGAAACTAATGAACTTTACACAGGCTTTAACGAAAGACAGTGTCTGTTACACGGCTTGTATCTAAACAGTAGCCTACCAAGAAAGTCATTGTTCACTGTCTTCCTCCTTCCTTTCACAACAATTTCTCTCGAGAGTTTTTCTTTTGGCATCGTCGTGCGTTTAAAAATCACCATCGGTGAAGCTTTTCTCCCGATGCCGTGCAGCTCAGAACACAGGTGAAGTGTTTTTTCATGCCCGGTTGTTTTCAGCGTGACGAATGATTTGCTTTTCCTGTTGACAGTCCGAGTGAGCGGCAGGTCAAACGTCAGGGGAACCTCATCCATATTTATGATGTGGTGCGGCCCGATTCAGTGGGAGTGCATATGATTTGATATAAAGAATTTCATTGGTTCACCTGAACCCGTTCGGCAATTTCATTGGTCTAATGTTATGGGGCTCAGTTTTTTGGCTTGAAGCTTGTGAAACCGGGAAAAACCCAGGAAAAATCCATAAATTAGCCGCTTCGTTGTTTAAGCCGCGGGGTTCAAAGCGTGGGAAAAAAGTAGCGGCTTATAGTCCGGAAAATACGGTAGTGATATATTAACAGTGAACAGTGTAAGATCCCAATGTGGTTATAAATATCAGAGACATGGACATTTCAACCAATTAAATAACTGTAAATAATTTGGTAAAATCCTGTATATTTTCCCTCACAACTTCACAATTATGGTCTACTTTGTGTAGGTTCATGACATTTAATCCCAAATCGATTCCACATTCAGCTTCATGTTGCTACACTACAAAATGGGGAAAAGTTCAAGTGCCAGCCAGTGGCCTTTGGTTATGATGTGCCAATTTGCATCATGCAAATTGGTGTCTACCTTCTTATTGACATTACTCTGGGCACTGTCCAACCTGCCACATGGATAGTTTGAGTGGAACCCTAATTTTGATTTATATTATACAAGTTTAGTGACAGTGCTTGGCCCAAGCAAAAAAAAAAAAAAAAAAAAAAAAAAAAAAAAAAAAAAAAAAAAAAAAGTCACTGTGGCAGAAAGCATGTGGCAGACATATAGTCATCTTAATGCAAATTAATGGCTAGCAAAGAAACAAAAACCACTTAGGTGAGATCATTTCTTCATCACAGTCTTAAGGAACCAGCAAGTCTGCTGCACCATTAGCTGCTGAGCAAGTAAAGACTTTTTAATGCAATCTGTCGTCAGAGGTAGAAATGATTACAACTTACCTGAATGTCAAGGTCCTGCTTTCGTGGGTCGTGGATGAAAAAGGTAAAGGCTTCCTCCCACGTTGGGTTAATGGTGCCATAAGAAGTCTGAATCAAAGAAACAAACAAAAAAAATGAGTAGGTAGAGTAGGAATGAAATTAAGTACCATTTTGTATATCAGTTTAGGACATATTATCTGTACTGTTTTCCTAAAACATATTTCATTTTCAGCTATGCTTAAAAAACTCACCCTGCTCTCTTTGGTAGTATCCTGCACAGAAAGCTGTACCAAAGGACTAGGATACTTATTGCCCTTCTTCATCTGCATGAAAACATTTACAGTTACATTTAAAAAATGATTTAATCATTTAAGATTATCCAAATACTCCAGAAGCTGTAGGACTATATTTGCTTAAAAAAATAACAGTGGGACTTACAGGAAGATCCTGGGCCCGATCAAGGTATACGGTCAAGATGGCTGCGGAGGCAGGATCAGCAGTCTTACCAAACCTGGTGATGTTTTGGTTCTTCTGGAGGACCTGTGGAACAAAACATGACCCTTGTAAACCGGATGGCTGTGAATGTTCTATGGATAATGGTAAATTGTGTCAATCCAATAGAAGGCAATCTAATCTGTGTCTGATATCGGGTTAGATTGGACTGATGAGTGGACTCTAACCTCAGTAAGGCGCTCTGCAGAGGGCAGCAGTGAAAGCCATTCAAGCTTGAGATGAACCTTTCCAGTTGGTGCATCCTGAAGACTGAACCACTGAAATTAAAGAATGGGGGTGTAGAAGTTAGGAAATATTATCAGGCTGAACTGTTTAAAATCAGAATAGGGGGGTGGAGGAAAAAATAAGGGACAGACAAAACCACTGATTATTTATTTTAACTGAGGGAAAAGTGAGTCATGCGTTTTCCGGAACACACTGAGATTCACATGAAAACAGAGAAGAAGAACAAAGTTGACACAATATAGAGTTGTTATAGCAGTAAGATTAAAAAAAAAAATGGTCTTCACCTCATCCAGAACATGTGCTTTCTTTACAATACCCAAGTCCATCTTGATCCTGTCAGCAAAACCAAAAGAAAGGGGAGTCAGTGAAAAGCAAGTCAGCAGACTGGGAGGGTTGAGTCAGGAAGTGGTGATAAAACATGTTTAAAGCAAAACAGTCATACCTTCCTAGGAAATCATCCTGATCAGGGTCTTTATCAAATACCTCCACTTCCAGTTCTTGGCCTGGGACCTCATGAACTATAACCTAACACACGCGCACGCACACACACACACACACACGCACGCACACACACACACACACACACACACACACACACACACACACACACACAAGAAGCAGAAGAAAACACTGACATACAACATTTATGTTGGGCAATCATTTTCTGAAAACCTAACCTCAACCTCTGTTGATCTGATGTAAGCACATGATGATCACATCTTAAAAAAAAAAAAAAAACAAGTCATGGTTGCTGTAAACAAAGCTACTATTAAACTTTACGAGTCTTTAAAACCATGACATTCTCCCAGCAACAGCAACAATAAAAGGGAAACAAAGACAGTAGTCAGTAGGGATTAGTCTTGTAATTAAACTTATGAGAATTCTTTGCGGTCAAACAAACAGTGGGTTTTAATTTAACGAGAAAATGCAGCATTGACAGATTGCAGTAAATGATTCTGAAAACTGTAGACTTTACTGCAAATTACACGTGTTAATCAAAAGTGCTGGCATTTTAAGTAAAATGGGGAAATTTCGAATTATAAACTAAATTCATTTGGCTCTATTTTATTCACGCCCATATATACATACATATAAGTCTCAAATCTATTGATCAAAATTCGCTATGGTGCACACATCCGACAATCACACCGTCTGTGTGGAAACATAGCAAAAGATACGTTTGGTGTCCTGATGATTTGCGTAATTTAAAACACCATAATTACTTTGAAACATCTATCAGGATATTTTGTCTTCATGCTCTATGTTTAGTTTAACTAATAATAAACATACATTTACATAAAGCAACCATATTTGTCCATGCACATGTTAATGTATTAAATATATATATATATATATATATATATATATATATATATATATATATA
>JAAIIK010000037.1:2451144-2472320 GCA_014706435.1 Silurus glanis
ATATATATATATATATATATATATATATATATATATATATATATATATATATATATAGAATTTACACATAATGGTGTGAAAGCAATTGACATTTGTTATGCTGGAAAAATCACACTTAGCTTGCAATGTGACTGCATGGACGATGGCTTTTGCTCACCACTACTCAAAGCTTGTTTAAGATTTCATGTCTTCTTTGGTGTTCACCTGAATTCAGCCAGCCCACAACAGGATTTCCCAAACCAGTCCTCATACAAGGTACTAAGCAAAGATTATATTGATATTGCATGTATAATGATGTTCCATCCACAGGTCCAGAACTCCTACCTCGAGCACGGATTCAGACTCTAGCTGAATGAATATTCCCAAATGAATTGGATGTATGCTTTGAAACATCGAGCCGTATCCGTACTGAAACTTCGCCTACATTTCTGCAGAAAATTTCTGCAACTTTTTTGGCAAACAAAAGTATATTTTTCTGTGTACAACAGTCTGCTGGCCACCGAGATGTGATATTTCACACACTCTCTCACCTCATACATTTCCCTCCACTGTGGGTTGAGATTGTTGTCCACATGGCGCGATGTGAAAGTCTGCGTGCCCACCCTCACCACAGCGTACGGGTCCGACTTGCCAGTGATCACGCCCTTCATGAAGTTGTCCTTGGCGACCAGGTTCTCGGCTTCCAGTAAGTGGATCCGTACGATGCCCTGAGTAAAAAAAAAATTGAATGAGAACAAGTTGGTTTGGTTTATACTAAAAAGCAAAAGCTGTCTAGGTTGCACTAATGATCACATATTACTACTTGAACCCATTACATTTCTGTATATAAAAATGTTAGGTTGTATTAAAAATGTTAGAGCTGTAATCTGTTTTTGCTATTAGTAATTTCTAGTGAATTAACATTCTAGAACACCAGCTATTAAAATAAAATAGTCATAGTCACATTTATTTGTAATGTGTAAACACTTTGATAGCTGGTCATAAGACATGATTGTGAAATACAGAGGAAAGTTAAGTTTCATAAGCAGATTATAGATAGTGATCATATGGTCCCTCAATCTCTGGCTTCATTTTATGCTAAATAATGTGCAGCACTGTCTCAAACTAATAACTATTAGTGTAATACTTGCTGAAAAATATACAATCAAACGTTTTTGAATAATCCCTGCTTTCGGTAGAGAATTCACACAACGACAATGTTAGTAACAACATCTAGGTTTCTGAAGCTATTTTCTGATTTGATGAGAAAATGAGGCATTCCTTTACTAGTGTTAAATGAGACATGAATACACACAAATATATATGTCATGGTGCTGTCTGACTGTAGCATAGCTGCTGAATACTGCATTACCCGTGGCAGAGGGGAGCGGAGCTGCGCTACGTGCAAATCAGCCACCAAAGGGATAGTGAGGCGGTTGGGTAGCACCAGGACAGAGGCGATAGCGTCCATTACCATAGAGTCCGACATGGCACTGTAAATGAACGCAAGGGGGGAAAATGGAGCAACACTGATTATCTGCGAGTCACCAGAGTGAACTCAGCGGAGTTGAAATAATCAGGCCAGTTTCCCAATGATTCTTGGTAGATGACACACAGATGACAAAACGTAAATGGAACGTTAAACGTATGGTATTTTTCCCAGGTTTAAATAAAAAGGGGAAAAGAAAAGGAAATGCAACACTTACTTCAGTCCTGGAATGTCTAATAAGTTGGTGAGTCCTGTCCAGTTGATATCCAGCATCTGTAGCAGAAAGAGCAAGAAAAAAAAAACCAATACAACACTTCTGAGCAATAATCCATAATCAACTTTAAGGTGGTAACTGTTCTTACACCACTCTGATGTATATTATTTGAACAACCACTTGAGTTTTATTCCTTTTATTATTATTATTTCCTATCATTTCCTATCATATCAATTATAAACATAATTTATGTTGTTCTTGTTTCTTTACATTTGGACAAAAATCTGATTGTGAAAACTCACAGGTCTCCGAATAAAGAACAATGTGACTGCCCCAACAAGGGGAATATCTCCAATCAACGGCTCCAGGATCACCCTCAGCTTTCCATGCAGCTAAAGTAGCAGAGAAAATCCTGGTTATGAGATGCACTTTCATAAAGAGCAAGTAAAAGGTCTGTTCTTCTGCCAGTTCCCCAGACTCCTACCTGAATTCCTTTCACTCCAGCTTTGCAGAAGTACTTCTTCACCTCTACATTGATCTCCACATTGCCAGCATAGCTACAACAAAAACATAGAGCAGCAGCAGCAACAGCAGTTTACACCTACACAGTCTCTACATAATTCACTCTAGCAACTGAAGGTCAGTAAACAGACATACCTGATATAAAGGTCAAGCATCACCTGACGTCTGTCTTGCTCGGTGTGTGCCTTCACTCCAACCACCTTCACAGGCTGTATAAATAGCATTACATCTTTTTAAATATTAACTATGACTGAGTCAGATGTACTTTAAATGAATAGCCATGACTAAAGAAGAATGAGTATATTATAAGGCAGTTTGAGTCAATAAAAGACTGGCACCTTGTCACCTAGGTCCACTTTGGTGAAGTTGAACGTTTGAAGATGAGCGCTGGAGGTTCTGATCGAGGGTGCAATAGTCTCCACCAGAAGCTTCTCTAAATATTGGCCGACAAAAGGCCAGGCTTGCTTCAGGATCTACACGATATCATCAGCACTGGTTAGTTAGATATAAGGCTACTTAGAAATAATGTATTTTGCACATACACTGGAGACAAAATCTTAGGACAAAATGTGATCTCAGTAACTTGGAAAAGGAAGCAATCAAGATTACAAAAAAAAAAAAAAGAAATTAATCTCGCAACTTTCTGTTTACCACAATATCTGATAAAGAGATTTTCAGAGAAAAGGAAACTGCTGTTGCAATACTGCAGCATCAGTGAAATTGGCTAATATTCTGGCTTCCTGCATCACATGATATCAGATTAAAGCTTAAAACTTTAACTTTAAAACTAAGATAGCATGCCATTAAAAGATGTGCAACGCTGCAGTGTCAGCCAAATGCGTTTAAAACATCGTTTCCATCATTTGTTCTGTCTGTAAGGTCTGTAATAGAGTTTTAATTAACACTTTGGTTACATCGGTTACATATTTACATCGTTATATAAATGAGGGGTGTAAAACAGTGTCACTATCTGTATGTGTATCTGCTCAGTGCTTGTTTATGTATCTGTATTTGGATTTAGATATGAGCCCAACCACTATGTCTCTGAAAAGACTAAAAATCAACACGCACACAAAAAAAAACCAATAAATAGAACCTGCGCAGTAGCAGCACTGTCAGGGAGTCACAAATAATTAATGAAACTGCAGCATGCATCAGTGTTAATTTTCTCACTTATACCTTCAAGGCCATCAGTGAGGCAAGGCACTGACTTTGGATGAGGAGGCTTTGGGTTGCATTTGGTGTGCCATTTCATCCCAAAATGTGTTGGCTAAACATCCTTGGCTAAATGTCCTTATGGCCCTCATTTTGTGTGCAAGAGCATTGCTGGAGCAGGTTTGAGCCTCTATGTTTCAGTGAAGGAAAACTGTAATGCTACAGTACAGCATCCATCAACATTCTATACAATTGTGTGCTGTCAATATTTGAGAAGCCCCCAGATATTGACGTGATGGGTCAATTGTCCACATTTGGCTGTATATATCTGTGAGTCCTGCTGAATCTGTAATAATTTGCTTATTCTTGCATTCATTTTCTATCCCAAGAACACTGTGAGGTGAGGCAGAGATACATCTTAGACAAGACACCAGTCTAAAACATCTCTTTTTCACCTAGGTGAAATTTAGAATCACCAGTGCAGCAGTGCATGTTTTTGTGAGGATTTATGGGGGGGAAAGGAAAAAATTTGAAGGAAACCAACATGGACAAAAGGAGAATATTCTAAACTTTTTATAGACAGACCTGACCTGAGCTCAGGATTGACTTATGGACATCACGAAGTCCAAAATATCATTGCTGTAATACAACATTTATCTATATTAGCTTATCAGGAAACAGCTACTGGTTTCTTATGAACATTTGCATGAACTGACATTAAATGGGAATGCATAGGAGACCAAATGCTGGCTTGATGTTGTAGGAAATAAACCTGGGATTACAGTGGAGTTGCTGATAGACAAGTCATGAATAGAGATCAGCTTTTTGTTAGTTAAATAATTAGCAGTATATAGTATGCTTAGCTGTTACACACCCTGATTCTACAAATTCAGTACATGTCGGCATATCCAAGTCTCTGAGAAGCTTGCGGCTTTGAAAAGATGTTTACGTTTGTGGTGAAATCACGTTAACAGCCAATGATCAGATGCTTGAGGTAGAGCATGATCTCAGTGACTCGAGTGGCATGGTTGTAGCCAGAAAGTGCTGATCTGTTTTTTTTTCCCCCACACACACATAAATGTTTAGAATTTACACATAATGGTGTGAAAGCAAAAAAAAACACACGGAGTAGCAGTTCTGCAGACAGAGCGGTCAATGCGAGAGTTTTGCAAGCATTCTTTAGAACCATGCTAAGCAGAAAAGCACCTCAGAACACACAACATGCTGAAAGACATGCTGGCAGACAGGCTACAATAGCAGGGTTCTATTCCTGTCAGCCACAATTGTCCAACCTTTTTTATACCTCAGTCGCATAGCTGGCTGATTGTATAACTGCATAAATGGTCTACTAAATGCATAATAACGTTTAAAAAAAACTACCCTATATTCAATGGTGCTCTAGAAACAGTGTGCATCTTGTGTATCTTTTTTAACCACCAACACCCTGTCATATCTAGCTTGAAACCTCAAAAGCTACTTCCTTACTGACAACTCTAAGAAATTTCCGGTGAACCACATACTACACATGCCATCACAGAACTGAAAAATCATGGCCTTCATACTGTGTTTCTGAGGAGTGTTGCTCTTTAATCGTTATCCAGTCATTCCAAATATACTGGCGTATCAGTTTCGACCATGACTAGAGTCAAAACTTTTAAGATTGCTACATGGGAATTTCAATGGCAACCTCATGATAAAAAAAAAGAACAAGCAGTGAGCACATGCTGATGACATGGAAAGGTTCGACCATGCCTTTGGGCCAATATGAACTGCGATTTCAATGTGGTATAATTCCACATAGAAACGTGCCACTTGTGACATTTACGCTGCTGATTTCCTGCATGCTCAAAAAGAGCCTCGGTTATTTTAGTATAATCATTTGAATTATACTCATATTTTAAGTATTTTGTGTGTCAAATGTAGGGGATAAACAGCAGCTGGACTAAAAGAGTTATATTACAGAGACATTTTGGAAAGATCATGTGCCAGAGAGAGAGAGAGAGAGAGAGAGAGAGAGAGAGAGAGAGAGAGAGAGAGAGAAGGATATACCGGCCTAGGATTAGAGCAATCTGGTGGAAAAAAACAGACCTTGCAACAATCACTGCATTGTACAGTTTATTTTATCTTCTGACAAGAGCAATAGAGTGTGGGTGCAAATAAAGAGCTCTGACTGTGCACTGATGTGTTCTGAGTGCTGGTTATTATAATGTAATGGAAAAAAATACGACAAGGGTACTACAGTGACATTAAAACTCTACCAAAGGACTGAAATATATTAACATATTTCTGTACATTTCATTTGGTATAACATACCTTATTAAGCCATTCAACCTTCTCCACATCTGGGAAATTCACCTGTACAAAACGACAAGAGCAAACTCGTAAATAAGCATTCCTGTGTCATCAAATCGTATAAAAAAAGGGCTGTATTTTGGTGATCAGTCAAATAACTAAAGGGTCAGAGCACAAGCAAAGTAAATAAACACTCTCAGATGAGCTTCAGTTGTTTCTCAGGAAGTCATGAGGTAATCTTGAGATAACAACTAGTTCCTTCAAGTCAGGAGGTTACAAATTGTTCTGTAGCCAGAAATTACTTAGTCAAAACAGGAGAATAGATTAGTAGAGATTTATTTCATGGACATTATTTAAATGTGTACCCAAGTATTTTGCCTACTGTTTTATAAGAGCCATTGAATTTTTCCATTCTTCTTCTTCTTCTTCTTTCGGCTGCTCCCATTAGGGGTCGCCACAGCGGATCATCTGTCTCCATACCACCCTGTCCTCTACATCTGCCTCTTTTACACCAACTACCTGCATGTCTTCCCTCACCACATCCATAAACCTCCTCCTTGGCCTTCCTCTTTTCCTCCTACCTGGTGGCTCCATCCTCAGCATTCTTCTACCAATATAATTCATGTCCCTCCTCTGCACATGTCCAAACCATCTCAATCTCGCCTCCCTCACCTTGTCACCAAAACATCCTACATGCGCTGTCCCTCTAATAAACTCATTTCTAATCTTATCCATCCTCGTCACTCCCAACGAAAACCTCAACATCTTCAGCTCTGCTACCTCCAGCTCCACCTCCTGTCTTTTACTCAATGCCACTGTCTCTAATCCATACAACATCGCAGGTCTCACCACAGACCTATAAACTTTCCCTTTCATTTTTGCAGATACCCTACTATCACAAATCACTCCTGTCACCCTTCTCCACCCACTCCACCCTGCCTGCACTCTTTTCTTCACTTCTCTAACACACTCACCATTACTTTGCACTGTTGACCCCAGGTACCTGAATTCCTCCACCTTCTCCAGCTCTTCTCCCTGCAACCGCACAACTCCACTGCCCTCCCTCTCATTCACACACATGTATTCTGTCTTACTCCTACTGAGTTTCATTCCCCTTCTCTCCAGCGCATATCTCCACCTCTCCAGGCTCTTCTCAACCTGCTCCCTACTCTCACAACAAAACACAATATCATCCGCAAACATCATAGTCCAGGGAGACTCCTGTCTGACCTCGTCCGTCAACCTGTCCATCACCACTGCAAACAGGAAAGGGCTCAGGGCCGATCCTTGATGCAGTCCAACCTTCACCCTGAACCAGTCTGTCGTTCCTACTGCACACTTCACTGCCGTCACACTGTCCTCATACATGTCCTGCACCACCCTCACATACTTCTCTGACACACCTGACTTCCTCATACAATACCACAACTCCTCTCTTGGCACCCTGTCGTACGCCTTCTCTAAATCCACAAATACACAATGCAATTCCTTCTGTCCTTCTCTATACTTCTCCATCAATATTCTTAAAGCAAATAAGGCATCTGTGGTGCTCTTCCTCGGCATGAAACCATACTGTTGCTCACAGATGGTCACCTCTTCCCTCAGCCTGGCTTCCACTACTCTTTCCCATAACTTCATGGTGTGACTGATCAACTTAATTCCCCTGTAGTTACTGCAAGACTGCACATCTCCTTTATGCTTAAAGATCGGTACCAGCACACTTCTTCTCCATTCCTCAGGCATCTTCTCACCTTCCAAAATCCTGTTAAACAATCTGGTCAAAAACTCCACTGCCATCTCTCCTAAACATCTCCACGCTTCTACCGGTATGTCATCTGGTCCAACCGACTTTCCACTCTTCATCCTCTTAATCGCTGCTCTCACTTCCTCCTTACTAATCCTATCCACTTCCTGCTTCACCAACTCCACATCATCCAACCTTCTCTCTCTCTGATTTTCCTCATTCATCAGCTGCTCAAAATACTCCCTCCACCTTCTCAACACACTCTCCTCACTAGTCAACACATTTCCCTCTCCATCCTTTACTGCTCTAACTTGCAGTACATCCTTCCCAGCTCGGTCCCTCTGCCTGGCCAATCGGTACAAATCCTTTTCTCCTTCCTTAGTGTCCAACCTCTCATACAGCTCCTCATATGCCTTTTCCTTGGCTTTCGCCACATCCCTCTTAACCTGCTGCCGCATCTCCTTGTACTCCTGCCTACTTTTCTCATCACTCTGTCTATCCCACTTCTGTTTTGCCAACCTCTTTCTCCTTATGCTCTCCTGCACTTCCTCATTCCACCACCACGTCTCCTTGTCTTGCTTTCTATTTCCAGATGTTACACCAAGTACTTTTCTAGCTGCCTCCCTCATCACTCCTGCAGTAGTTGCCCAATCATCCAACACCTCCTTAACACCACTGAGCCTCTGTCTGACCTCTTCCCTGAACCTCACACTACACTCTTCCTCCTTCAGTTTCCACCATCTTATTCTTCTTTCAGTCCTCACTCTCCTCCTCTTCTTCTTCGCCTCCAAAACCATCCTACAGACCACCATCCGATGCTGTCTAGCTACACTGTCCCCTGCCAACACCTTACAGTCTCCAATCTCCTTTAGGTTGCATCTCCTGCATAGCACATAGTCCACCTGTGTGCACCTTCCTCCACTCTTATACGTCACCCTATGATCCTCCTTCTTCTTAAAATAAGTGTTCACCACTGCCATTTCCATCCTTTTAGCAAAATCCACCACCATCTGCCCTTCCACATTCCTCTCCTTAAAACCATACCTACCCATCACCTCCTCATCACCTCTGTTCCCTTCACCAACATGCCCATTAAAGTCTGCCCCAATCACCAATCGTTCTTTCCTAGGTACACCATCTACCACTTCATCTAATTCACTCCAGAATCTTTCCTTCTCCTCCATCTCACAGCCAACTTGTGGAGCATAGGCACTGATGACATTTATCATCATCCCTTCAACTTCCACCTTCACGATCATCACCCTATCAGAAACTCTCTTCACCTCCACTACACTCTTACTGTACTCTTCCTTCAGAATCACCCCTACACCATTTCTCTTTCCATCCACACCATGATAAAACAGTTTAAATCCACCTCCAATGCTCCTGGCCTTACTCCCTTTCCACTTGGTCTCCTGAACACACAGCATATCTACTTTTCTCCTCTCCATCATATCAGCTACCTCTCTCCCTTTACCCGTCATAGTACCAACATTTAAGGTACCAACCCGAACCTCCACTCTCCTACACTGCTCCTTTCCCTGCCGTCTCTGTAGACGTCTTCCTCCTCTCCTTCTCCTCCTTCGGTTGAGTTTTTCCATTAACAGAACATAATAGGTCACTTTTATATTGGTTTTGGGTAAGAAAGGTTTGGATGAAACCTATTCACTTCACTGGGATTTCAACAAGGTAATAAATGTAATATATAATCTAAAGTTTGGTTGTGATTAACTCCATTTTCTTGCTATGCTTCACCAACCACTGTACAAGTTACCCATATTGTGTATATTCATGAAAATTTGTGAACCGATTCTAATAATCATCCAAAACTCAAATCCAGTCCTCTACCTCCATGGGTTTGGAAATCATCTGTCCTTAAGACTGTACTGTTTGAGCAGAGTGTACAGATGAGGGGGTGAAAGCACTAAAGTGCTGCTACGTCAGCCTGTTTAGGTAGAGATAAAGCAGGGCCTGAATCACCCTGGCACAGTTTTCAGTGGGCGAGTCGAATTTCATCGATGGCGCTGCAGGAAACCGTTAACCAAACTGAAAACGGATCAAGTTGATGAAATAGGTGTAGACCAAACTACAGAAATGTAAGAAAGCATGATAAGAGTCAAAGTGGCACTTCTCTGAACTGCACTAGAATGTCTGAAACCTTCTTGGCAGCCTTAAAGATACAACGTAGTATAAAATATAGTATCTTGCAGTGTATATTTGCGAGTGAAAGACTAGAACTATCCAATGAAACCATATATTAATCCTTGTTCTATGAGTATAGTACAATCAGTAGTACTGTAACACCCATCTTTAAAATTAAACTAGAACTGAAACCAGAAGTGGATTATTGTTAGAGAAAGGAAGTGGCACTGTGGCACAGATCCTACTAAGCTCTGCTCTTCGAGATGTATTCTTATTTCAACATTTAGCTCTTCGACATGTATTCTTAGTTCTGATCCTTCCCCCCCCCTTTCTACATTAACACCATCACATTGCACAGTCTGGCCAAATCCTGCCTATATTCGGGTATTAGATCTTCAGGAATTGGTACACCGCCCTTCTTAAAGCAGAATTTTGTGATTTGTCCATTATGCACAACCCTTCTGGCATCTCATAGGCCGTTGAATAAATCCCCAGAGGTCTGAACCTTAGATGTCCAAATATAGCCTTAGATCTGACCAGGCTGTGGAATGTAATGTGGAATGGGGGAGGATTTACAGGAACCCTGTACAGAGAGGAGGAGAGGACATAGAGGTATAGAATTAAGTGTTTTGAACCAAAGCATGCTCTCTTTGTGCACAGTCAGCACCTCCAGCTTTATGTCAAGATGTTCTGACACAAAGTTCAGGGATGATGTTGTACTATCAATGCAAGCTGACCTGACTATGGGTTTTTAAACTTTACACACAAAAAAAAAAAAGACTTGCACCACTTGTTATGAGTTGATCATTTTTCGAGACGTATTAATAGATTTTAAATAACCATAAGTTCATAACTATTGTGTTATAAGGCTTTAAATGAGATGAAGGCCAAATGGAACATCTGTTCGCTGGTTTGCTTATTAGGGATTATCTTATAAGTGATAAACTAATGGGAAACTTATAAAAATCAAATTTTATAACCTAGTCATCTCTGTAAAGCTTCTTTGGGACAATGTCTATTGTTAAAAGCACCATAAAAATAAAACTGAACTGAATAAACAAATGGTGGTCCAAGAGGTTTTTGGCTCATATTCTGCATATGCATATTCATAGGCTGTGTTATTAAGCTTCATCTTCTCAAAGTGTATACATTATTACCCTCAGGTGTGTAAACCTGAGATCAGATCTATAGAAGCCTGCATCTTAGAAAATCACTGGCTATAAAGACCTAGTCAGTACAGATGTTGGTCTGGGAGATGTTTGGCAGATGTTTAGCCCACCCCCATCCCCCCATCCCCCAAATAAACAGAGTGGAAAACACGTGCATATGCAGTCGAATCCCTCTTTCAACCATTTCTTAGAGCCTTACCCATGCCGGCAATTCGCGTTTGGTCTTGAACACTCGTGTCGTGGTGAAATCCTGCTCGTTCTCCTGCAAATACAGAGCGCTGTGCAGCCGGTGGAGCTTCCTGTCGCGGTGCTGCTGCCATCCCATGTAGACCGCGAGGCCGACCACGACCAAAGTCAGACTGAAGCCGAAATATCCAGCCAGGTAAACAGGCAGCAGTGCGCCGAGGCACTTTCCGAACGACATGAGCACGGAAACGGCTTGTCTGGCCGCGCGATCGGGAGAACCGGAGTCCTCTGCGCCTGTGCGCGGCCCCGCGTCCTCCTGCTGCATCGCCGTAACAAATCCTTCACCGGGAAAAAAATAAATAAATAAATAAAAAAGCGTTGCCTTTTACAAATAAAATCGGGTCGCTCTTGCGATCATCTGGGCTTTGTTTTTATAAACAGAACCCGACTGATGCACGGAGTCGGAGTGGGTTCGAGCGCTACGTGGCCGCGCAGGAGTCATTTGGAGTGGAGTTTCTGCGCGCGGGTGTGTCGGGGCGGGTTTTCACGCGCGTCAGCTCTGGTTGCTTGTTGCTTCCTTTCCAGTGTTTACAAAAAAAATATATGACAATCTGTTGGAATCCGTTCATCAAGCAGTTGCTTGATCTTTCTGATCTTTTTTTTTTTTAAATATATTTCTGGTGTTCAGCTATAAAGTTTCCCTTTCCTCAGATCATTTTCTGTAAGTAAAAATGCAACATGGCTTTGCCCTGTGTTTAAAGGGGTGCTGTTTCCAGAACTATACTAATCAAGGTTTAAATAAAAAATATATATATTTAATAAAATATGTGAACTTAAAAATAAGAAATATTGCAATCGGAAATATTCAACCCCCTCACCTCAATAGACAATACAGTGATGATGAAAGATAATGAAAATAAATGAACAAAAAAAAAAAAAAAAACTCGTGAAATAACAATATTTATTGATACATATTTGAGTTATTTTGACAACAGAAGTTGACTTAACTTTGAAGTTCAAATGAAAATTGTAAGTCTTGTAACACATGAGCATGTGCAGTATTATCCACCCCCAGCTTCAGTACCTTGTGGAGCGCCCTTTAGTTTTTATAACTTCTAACAAGCGTTTTCGATTAGTGCTGACAAGCTTCTTTACACCTCTCGATTGGAATCTTTGCCCATTCTTCACGTGCAAAAGCCTCTAACTCAGTGATGTTTGACGGCTTCCGTGCTGCAACTGCCTTCTTCAAATCCCACCAAAGATTTTCAATTGGATTTAAATCTGGTGACTGAGAAGGCCACTCCAGGACACTCCAGCATCTTTTCCCCAACCATGCTTTGGTTGATTTGGAGGTGTGCTTGGGATCATTGTCTTGCTGGAAGATCCAATGATCAAAAAGGTTTAATTTGTCAACAGAAGGCATCACGTTCTTCTTCAAAATGACCTGGTATTTCTGGGAACCCATGATGCCAGGTACACAATCAAGATTGCCAGTTCCTGCCGCAGAAAAACAGCCCCACATCATTATTGACCCACCTCCGTGCTGGACCGTGGGGATGGTATTCTTCTGGTCATAAGCCTGACCTTTTGCACGCCAGACATACCGCTGGTCCATATGTCCAAAAAGTTCCAGTTTGGTTTTATCAGTCAATAGAACTGTCTCCCAGAACTCTGTAGTTTTATTCAAATTCCTCCTGGCATATTCTAGTCGACTCCTGATGTTCCTTGAGGTCAAGAGTGGAGTGCGTCTTGGGGTCCGGCCATGAAGTCCTTGATTATCCAGTGCACGTCTTATAGTTGCCACTGAAGCACTTGTACAAGCCTTCATCATGTCATCCTGTAGCTGTCTTGCAGTCACACGGGGTTTTTTCTTAGCTGTCCTGACTAAGTTGCATAGAGCCCTTGATGAAATTGTGAGCTTTCTACCACGGCCAGGCAGGTTTGCAGCTGTCCCATAAGTTTTAAACTTCCTTATAATGCTCCCAATGGTGTCTCTTGGAATGTTAAATCTTTTGGAAATCTTCTTATACCCAAGGCCCTTCAGATGTGATGAAATAATCTCCTCTCTCAGCTTTTGTGGAAGCTCCTTTGTCTTTCCCATGATTGCAACTCACCTTGAACACCTTCATGGTGGGGGTTTATATATGCATCACAGCTGAAGCAAATGAAGGATCGTTATAGAGTTCCCAAAGGCTTAATGATGTTTCAGCTCCACTTCAGGCCATAAAAACTGTCAGAAAGCTTTAAAAACAACAATATTATATATGGGTTGAATAATTGTGACATGGCGATCTTAACAAAATATCCTGTTACACACAAATACTACATCATACATTTTCTGTGTTGATTTTATGTATCACTAAACTCATTAAGAAGCCATCCAAAGCAGAATCCTGCACTTTTTTCCTGCAAGATTTTTTATTTATAAATCCTTAAAACTCTTTAGGGGTTGAATATTTCTGATTGCAAGTATATATATTTTGTGTTCATCGCAGTGAATTTCTACAGACAGTTGTCCCAAAGTGGAAGAAAGTATAGTGTAAAAGCATGTTCTGGGAGGTCGAAGGAAACCAGAGGCCTTGGATGAAACCCATGTGGGCAGAGAGAACGAACGCACCAAACTCCATAACCCAAGATCAGGACGAAAGCATCTTTTGTGCAATGTGTGTGGCACGCAATCAGGACAAAGAAGCAACACTGCCCAGCAATGTTACAGTCCGTGTTTCTAAATCAAGTGAAGTTTATTCAGGAGTCGAATGTTATCAATGTACTATTATAAATGACCATGAAAAAACAGTGTGTGTACGATCATTAGCTAAATAGCTAAGTGGATGGAAATGTAAAACATTCCATCCACTTGCACTACCATGCACTCACACTTTATTACATTACTGATCTGTCATATAATCTGTATCCCTATTTAATACTCATACTGTCTATATTGTCTCCATTGTCTGTCTTGTCTTTTGGGTAATTATGCCTTCACAGCAGTTTCCTCTTGGTTGGAAAAGGTTCTACTTTGATCGAATGCAGTAAACCGTAGGAGTTTATGAACAAGTTATGCAATCTGGAGGTAAAAGTGATGTCTGATGTGATGTATGTGTACAGGGATGTGTATTACTCAGGGTGTATACTTACATTTTGATAACTTATCAAGATTTCCCAGTCTCTTGTGTAGTCTGGAGATCAGGTTGTAGATATTAAAAGCCAGGATGAGGATATTTTGGGGGATTAGCGACCTGCAATCATCTTGGAACATGCTGAACTGGAGATTATGTACATCACATACAAATCCCAATTTTCTTTTAGATTTGGGCTTCAATATTTTTTTATCGTTCATTTTTTTTTATTGTTTATTGTATTCACTATTCGCTGTTCTTTGGCTCTGGAACCTCTATAGGCACATGCAAAGTTATTTTCAGTTGCAGGCTTTACATTTGACCCAGACTCATGTTACTTGACCAAATAAAGCATTTGCATGTGCATTTTTTCCACAACCTTAAAAATCTCATAGTCCAGTGTTGGCCAGTAGCACAGTCTACACCTGTTTCAGATCCAACACTATCACAGCGAGGCTACAACAAGACATTATCCTAAACAGCAGCAATATCAACAGGCAGTTCTTGCTTTAAATAGTGCTATTTAATATACAGTACACTACAGCAAAACAGATCAATACAAAAACAGCAGCTGATAACTAACAATTTTAATATGTGCATTAAAATATCAATCTGTTTACGTTTGCTTGGCGAGCTGTAGTATATAACTGCTTATCACCAGATTTAAGGGACTCCTGCTACACTCATATATGATATATATTTTGGGCAAATAAAAAAAAAAAAAGCTATAACACACATTTTAAACATTGAAAACTCATCAGTAGCCAAATGTGCTATTAGAAAATCCAATGATGCTTTGTGTAGAATTAAGTTCTAATCCCAGGGCACTCTGCACAAGAAGGAATATATAGGCATATGGTGGCACTCGATTACATGGCACTATGCACACGCACATATTTACAACCAAGGGCAATTTCGAGTAAAAAAATCTGCATGTTTTTGGACAGTGAATGGAAACTGGAGATCGTGGAGGAAACCTAGTAACAGAAAACATGCCTTCAAACAGACTTTAACCCAAGTCTGGGTGCCAACCAGGGGATACTGTGAGATGGCAATGCTCAAGTGTTGAGGAAAGAATTATGATCAATAATTATTGATCAGATTTGTAATAGACAACTAGATAGACAGAATATTTTTTTTTTTTTTTTTTGGAGTGGTCACAGATAGGCATCAACAGGCCTATATTTTCTTTTCTATGATATTTGTTGAGTTCACAGAGTTTTCAGAAGAAGCTAGAGCAGGTTGATTAAAAGGTCTGTTGCAGATGGGTTTCAGTGTTGGGTTTATAGTTAGATTAAGGACCAGTAGAGCAGGAAGTGGTTAAAATTTTGGACTCCTGCTGGGAAGGTCATCATTTTTTATCTCATCAACGCCAAACTGGACCTGCTGGACCCCGGAGCACGGCCATTAAGCCTCAACAGCTCAGTTGTATAAATGAGATAATTGTAAGTTACTCTGGATAAATGCCGTAACACATAAAAAAAAAAATAAATAAATAAAAACTTGGGCACAAATGTCCAGTACAATTTATTGAAGAGCTTCTTTTGTTATAGGGGCTTTTAGAAAAGTTACAGAAAACCATCTTCTATGTGACCTCCACTGTAATGAGACTTTTTTTTTTTTACTAAACTCAATGACTAATAAACTTCTATGGAACTTTTTTAACCCAAAGGACACAATTTCCCACATAATTGTATATTGACTTCTGTACAGTTTGTAAAGAACCTGACAGTGTGTTCACTTAATCATTGAGCTTGGATCCTTGCCAGCATGCAGATGCAATGTTTCACAAGTCCAGCCCCGTCAAATTAACACCTATTTTTATGCCTACCAGCTTCCCAAGCCCAAACGTGTGAAATCTCACTGAGAGACACTGCATCGGTTATTGTGTAAATGAAAGGGTAAACAAGCCTACTGAAAATCTGTCAGTTCCTCAGGAAACACTGAATAGAGGCCATTTTTTTCCCTTCACATTAGAAGTGGCCTGGAGGTGTTTACTCAATAGGAACCATGTGACGAGCTGCACCGTTAATGCTTTCAGTGGGTGGAAAGTGTGCGTGAGGAGGTGAAAAGGCCTGTAGGTTCATTATCTGCTAAATGAATAAAAACACATCTGGCAGGTCAGTAGATGCTATGAGAAATTCTGGACACTGCATGTAGGTTTACAAACCTTTTTTCTTTAAAATGATTAAATGAATAATGGACATAATTGCTCTCACCTTTTACAATTTAGATATCATTTTATATCCGTTTATATATTTTTAATAGCATACATTAAAATGGCAAAAAAATATTGGGACACCTGACCTTTCCAGCCATATATAGTTCTTCGAGAAACTGTTACCACAAAGTTGCAAACAATTGTATATGAGGTTTCTAGATGTGGGAGCATTACATTTTCTCTTCATGTGAACTAGAAGGCCCAAACATAACGAAGATATGGTTTACATGGGTTGGAGTGGAAGATCTTGAGTGGTCTGCTACAGGGTTCAGACATTAACCCTATTAAACACTTTTGGAATGAATTGGAACACTGACTGCAACCCAGGCCTTCTCACCTGATGCTACATCAGCACCTGACTTTAGTAACAAAGCTACATGGGCACAAATCTCCACAAGCACACTCTAGTGGAGCTTCTTCCTAGATGAGTGGGGGTTATTATAGCAACAAAGAGGGATTAAATGTGGAATGCCAACCTCTACGTTTGACCTGCTATTGCCAGGTAAAACACCAGGGTTTTCTGAGTACACAGAATTCAGGTTTAGATTCCAGAATTTAGCCATTCATGACAATGCACACACATGCTATCTGTAACACACGTTGAGAAGTCTTGGAGTTCTGTTTATAATAGTTATATTTTAATAAATTAGTTTAATACTTTTTAATACTACACACTTCATGCACCAAATACCTGGATCACATTACTATTAGACATATGCAAGAACAATCCTAATTTTGTATTTTTTATAATCTTTATCCATGCTGTTTCTAATGGATGGATATATAATGTATATAGTTAATCATATTACTCATTATTATAACATTTTTAAAGTCTTTTCATTTTTCCCTTGCTTCCATTACTCATATACCACATAATTTCATATTTAATTACATTAATATATTTATTTATTTAACTCACACTGTGAACCACTTTGAGCTGTATTAAATGTATAACTGGTATTTTAATAGTTCATTCAATTCAATAAATTAACAAATGCATATGTAACGGGGGAGGGGGTTTCTCAGTGGTTAAGGCTCTGGGTGACTGATTGGAAGGTCAGGGGTTCAAGCCACAGTATCACCAAACCACTCTCGGGTGCTTGAGCAAGGTCCTTCACCCTCAAGCACTCTCTAAGACACATGTAACAAGTGAAAATCCCCTTTAACCTTTTTATAATTATTTCATAAGCACTACACATCTTTATACATCTTTGTGTGTGTGTATATATGATTTAAACAATGAACATGAAATGACTTGATCTTGACTGCATATTAAGTGATGCCAGTGAGATTTGAACATAAAAGACCCTGGCTGTGTAATCTAAACGTGTCTGCACTGACCTCTAGTGATCACATTTTGTAAGCAGCAAGGTTGCCATACATTCTTCCATGCTAGTCATTAGCAAACGGAATTCTGTGCCTAAAAAAATGTACCCATTTATTTCCCACCCACTCCCCTAGACAATGTTTAAACATTAATATAATTTGCTCCGTTTATATAGTTTCTGCATTCCACACTAAATCCAAACCAAATTTAGTAAACCTTAACACACCTGCTTTTTTTGGTTGGAATAGGAGGAAACCCCACAATAGAACTCCCTTGGCAAGAACATGGCTTAAAGTGTCAAAAGTGCAGGATGGAACAAGGAGACCAAAAGCTTTGGTGTGTCATCATATAAGAAACTTCTACAACTGGTAAAATACTGGTAAATGTAGAAAAATGGCTGCTTCAGGAAACCAACAGGCCAATGTTTTAATCTGCTGTATTTCAACTAATCAAAAGATGTCTAGAAGAAAATTTTAGGGTTTAGTGACAGGCCGGCCTGTTTCGGGTGTTCTGTAAATCACATTTCCACCAATAGTGGAGACAAGCTTCGCCAGGAGTCACCCAATTTCTTTCAAGCTATGGGACTACAGTTAACAGGCTAAAGAAACACTATAAAAAAAAAGAGATTTGCTATTGTGATTGAGCTTAACTACTGAACACATTTGCATTTAATAAGTTAGAGCCAATGCAAATCACTTTCACAAGAGGAAAGATTAACAGACTGAAGTGTGTTGAGTTTCAAGCTCCACTTATTAAAATAAATCTGTACCTGCCCTAAGGTCAATAAAAATTAGTCTTAAGCTTGAATTAAACTGGCTGCTTCTGACTACTCTACTGACAGAAATGCAATTACAGAACCTGTAGTTTAGTACAAGACATTAAACTAAAGCTTAACATTTTGCAAGCTTTCCAGTAATTCTCCGACAGCCATGTGTTTCAAGTGACTCCAAAGTACATGCTGCTCTTCCCTGCCTAAAAGAACCATCTAATCAAGCAAGCACACAATAGTACATTTTACCAGACTTTTATTGAACGAGTATTAACAAAAAGATGTTGCACTGGGCTGTCTGGAAAAGTCCAAAAGAGGAAAGCTGAAACATCCAAACAGACAGGCTGGACACAGTGTGGAAACGCGTGTTTGCCGGCACTCGACAGTTTGATGGGAGATGGACTGTGCCTCTTCAATTGGACTTTTCCGTAACACTCGCCAAAAGGGAACAAGATGACCAGGATCTCAGATGCAGTAGTTTCAGCTTGCTGCTTACTTGGACCTCTGCCTCATCTTTCTCCTTTTGCGCTTCAGCCTGGGGAAAGAGGAGATTAAGTCAGATTTCGCTATTCATGTCTATTACAAAAATAAATAAATAAAAGAAAGGCATAATACACACCTGCGCATGCGCTTCTTTCTCCACTAGAGGGGGTGAGAAAGTAGTAAGAAAGGGACAAAAAAATCGATTAATTAGCCATCCTCACAAACTGTCACGCCCGACACCAAACACCACAACAGAACCATTTACTATTACCAAGCAAAGTCTCCATGATGTATTCTTAATATGATCTAATCGTAATAGTATTATCTGCATACTAAGGATCCTATCATTAAGGTGCATCCATCCACACGCCCGACACCAAACAGCACCACGCTGCGGCACGGCTCGTGCTAACAAACCAACAGCACCGGTCACCATTACTCAGCAAATTCGCCATAATACAGTCTCCTTAATATTATTTTATTGTAACAATAGCATTATCTTCATGCTGAGGATCTAATCTAGCTAAAATAAAATTCAGTCCAGCACGTTGTCTAGTGAGGTCACTTCCTAGAACGCCGCCATTTTGTTCTCCATGCTAGTTTACAGTTTAACCCGCACAATACAAACGTTAAATATGACCAAAACGTATATAAAACCCAAAAATTACTAATGCCTCAGCAACTAAGGATTAAGTAAACTACTATAAAACTACTATAACACTAAAACAAATACACACTGGCGTATGTTATGAGTTTGCCCACATCGGAACAACGCAATATACAAATTCACATTTATACAATACACACAAAACAGAAGCAGCACCTACCTTCGCTCTCATGTTGGAGATGTTTCTGTTAAGAAAGAGAAGGAGAAAAAGTTAATGGATGGCTTTTAAATACAAACGATTAAATCGGATTTAAGTCCAAAGGGATTCTCAAACTCACCACGCAAAGTGAAGCTCACGACCTCAAGAGAGCGCACTGAGTGCGGTGGGAGTCTTTTATACTACTGCACACGTCACGTTCTCGCGATAGTAGAAACCTTCGCGCGCGAGCGAGAGCAGCGGCGGACTGTGCACGAGTGATGGGAAGATTGGATATGAGCATATGAACAAAATAATATTGATATAAAAACAAAATGTTTTTAAATGTGTGATATATTAGTGAAACGCTTAACGTGAAACGTGTGCATGTTTCCATGTTCTCATATTCATAAATGTCAAATTCTCCCTTTAAAATTTCACTTGAGTAAAAATACAAGAGTATTTTCCTTCAAAGGTGCTTAAGTTTCCAAAGTACTATGATTTATTATGTCCTATTATAATGTTTGTTTAATCAACTCAGTTTATGTTACCCATAGCACGCCAATCTATTAATAGGATGGTATTAATTTGTAAAAAATGGATTGATAGCTATTAAACTTATCATGAGCCCAAAATCTTCTTTGCAACTGCTTTAAAAAACAAATAAATAAATAAAAAATACAGGTGTTATGGCAATTTAGAGTCAATCGTTTCTTCATCATTTAGCAATGCATTTTCTCTTCATTTGAACTAGGAGGCCCAAACATGACAGTGGGTTGGAGTGGAAGATCTTGAGCGGTCTGCTACAGGGCTCAGACATTAACCCTATTGAACACTTTTGTAATGGATTGGAACACTGACTGCAACCCAGGCCTTCTAATCCTACATCAGTACCTTGCTTTGCTAACATCCTTGCAGCTACATGAGCACAAATCTCCACAAGCACACTCCAAAATCTAGTGGAGCATCTTCCTAGATGAGTGGGGGTTATTATAGCAGCGAACAGGGATTAAATGTGGAATGGGATGCACTAAAAACACCTACAAACCTTGTGGTCAGGTGTCCACAAACGTTTGTTTATTAAGTGTATATTGTGTATGTATTTTATTTTAAGAGCAACCCGTGCCAACCTGTACGTTTTACCTGCTATTTTCAAACCAATAAAAAGCTTTTGCTAATTTTGCCACAAAGTGTGTAAAGTGTGTGACAAACAAAAGCACCTGATGGTTTGACTGATTCCACGATGAGAACACCAGAGTTTTCTAAATACACAGAATTTAGTTTGCACTTCATGATAATGTTCACACATGTTATCTGTAACACAGGTTGAGAAGTCTTGGACAGATAAAAACTAGACATGCTTATGAAAAACGAGAGTTCTCAAAATCAGGTTTAACATAATTACATTTTAATAACTTGGTTTTATACTTCTTCATACATTGCATAAATAAAACATACCTTATGCACCAATTATCTGGAACACGTTATCATTAGACATATGCCAGGACAATTTATAATAAGTTTATATATATATATATATATATATATATATATATATATAT
>JAAIIK010000037.1:2472720-2501761 GCA_014706435.1 Silurus glanis
TATATATATATATATATATACACACACACACACACACACACACACACACACACACACACACACACACACACAAGCTCAGCAACTGGAGTTTCAACAACTAATGTCAACACTGATGGATATTATGAGTTTACCCACATTAGAACAATGTAACATACAAATTCACATTTATACAACAATAAACATGAACCAAAACCCCACTTACCTTCTGTCTCATGTTAAATATGTTTCTGTAAAGAAAGAGAAGGTGAAAATGTTAATAAATGGCTTCTAAATACGAATGATATGCATGCAATTTACAGATTTAAAAAATACATTTTTAACTTAATTGTTACTGTAATTGCGTTGCACAATAGCTTACACACAGAGCAAGAAAGTTTTTAACTTTTAAAAAATGTATGTAATATTTATGTCATTTACGTGAATATTTGCCAAGATAGACATTTTTTTGATAATATTTTGTGTGCAGAATTCAAGAAATCTGTTACATTACGGAGGAATGGACGGTGCATGTAGGGGGCGTGGCTTCAGTATCACTGCAGTAAGTGTGTGTGGATGGGGGGGTGTTGGTGATGGGTGTGTGGGTATATGTGATGGATGAATTGTTGTTTTCACCTCAGCGTTATTTAAAAAATATTTTTTTTCGTAATACTTTTTTAAAACTAAATTACGAAAAAAAAAAACAGAAAAAATGACGATTTATGACACAGGAAGTTGACGTTTTATGCAACCAGGGTAACGTGCCAAAATGAGGGGCTATATACTGTAGCTGGAAGAGCAAACAGGTTACTCAGGATGGAATCTCACCTTAATTAGATGTTAGAATAGCGAAAATAGGAATGTTGTATTACTCAAAATCAGAGACTTGATTGTGAATACTGTACTACGCTGCTATACAACTGTACAACGCTCTTATATTGACTATATAAGCTCCGCCCACTTCTGATCTGAATCTACTGTGACGTAATTTAACTACTACGCAGTGGCCACATGCACTATATTTCCAAAAGTATTGGGACACCTGACCTTTCCTGCTATATGTGGTTCTTTTCCAAACCGTTACCACAAAGCTGGAGTACCTCAATTGTACTAGATGTGCTATAATACAATTTTGCATTCATTTGAACTTGGAAACCCAAATCTGTTCCAGCATGGAAATACCTCTGTGCACAAAGTGAGCTCCTTGAAGATCTGGTTTACATGCTTTGGAGAGGAAGATCTTGAGTGGCCCGCTTTAGAGCTCTGATCTCATCCCTATTTAACACCTTTGGGATGAATTGGAATGCTGACTGCACCCCAGGCCTCCTCACCTACACTAGTACCTGCTTTTTATAATACCCTTGTGGCTGATGAACACAAATATCCATAAGCACACTCCAAAATCTAGTGGAACATCTTCCCAGAAGAGTGGAGGGAGTTATAAAAGCAAATTTGGGCTAAATGTGGAATGCAATACTTACAGTTTCCCAGTCGAACACTGCACTATAATTGCTGTGTCAGTTAACCCTTCCTCAGTGTCCTATGGGGATTTTACTTGTGCTTACTGGCCTGCATATGCACGGTTTTGATTGCACCTACATCAGGCAGTGCAAGCCCAACCGGTACAAATCTCAGGGAAAAAAAACCCTCACAACCACACATGACCATGGTCAGGAAAGCACCTCTGAAATCACACGGCCAGGACTGAGAGGCTAAACCAGACCTTCTTCTTCCTGACTTTGTCATCTGTATACTTTGTTATAACTTTGGAGATGCTGCATTTCATATTGTTGCACCTTTTTATACCTATGAATCACATGAAAGAAATATTGGACTTCCAGATCCTTCCTTGACTTTTGCAGCCTCATTTACCTGCCATTTCTGCATTACATTTCAGATAGTTAAAAGTATGAGCTAAAGTGCTTGGGTAGCTTTGTATGTCCTTCCTCTGCTTTGCAAGAAAAGATTAGCTTCATGTCCAGATCCCAAGGTGCCTATATTTGTTTAAGGCAGACACAAAGAAAATGCTCTGGAAATATTATTTCTAATATCAGTTCTTCACCTGCTTGACCAACTGGAAGGATGTCCAACATTTTCCTGATCCTGACTTTATATCCGTCACATTCCACTATTGCTATTTCATTTGTTCTATTTATGACGATATTTGCAGAGACTTCTCTTTATAAGTTTGGTGCAGTAGTTGTATTTCTTTTGAATATTTATATTAATATTATAAGTAATACTTCATATCCAATAAGGAAAATGCCAATATGTTAGTGTACAAACTACAGTTAATATAGTATAACTATACATTAATTTTATTAATGAAAACTCTATAAAGAATTAATATTGCTAATTTTGGTAGATTTTGTTACATATTCTAGCTACTGTACAACTGCAGTTACTAAACAAACTATTTAGAATTTTTCATGTAAAATAAAGATATAGTCCAAAAGTCTTTACTATAACAACATATAGCAGAATTAGAGAAATCAGATGATAGTAACTATATTTGACTAAGGTTATTTCTTCTTTTGGAAGTTATAAAAGATTAACAGGGCTCTTTAGAACTTTTGGCCAGACACACAGGTCAGCTGTAAAAATGACAACAGCTTTCTTAGATTTTTTTGTCTACAAAATAAAGTCTATTCTATTCTAGTGCTACTCACAAGCCATCACCAAATTTCAGCTCCTAACACTTCAATCAGTGCTGAACAAGAGATCATATTCAAGTTTGAGAAGCTACAATCTAGCCCAGTTCTCTCAATTGACCAGTTGCTCATCACAAAACCAAAAGCACTCAAAGAGGAGTCTCAGGTACAAAAGAATAATCGGCACACTGGAGTAATGATACTTCGCTGGTGCCGCCACTTTGCTTTTATTTTTTGAGATTGGTTTTACAATGACATAAGAAAAATATTATTATTATTATTATTATTATCATCAGAGGGGCAACCCCACTCAACATACACTCCTGTAAATAAAGGCAGTCAGTTGGTATGTAGCACTTCCCCATCTGTAACCTCCTGTACAGAAGCCAGTGTTGTTAAAGTCACCAGAGTGCACGAGCTGTGGGAACTCAAAGCTGAGGTGTGGACTTCGTAGCTGTCATACAGAGTTACAGGCTGATTGAAGGCTAGGATGGAGGCTTCTCAGTGGGGCAGGCTGGGACACTTCTATTCTCCGTTGGTCAGTATTGTTGGCAGTAGGGGGCATAGGAGGCTTTTTCTACTTGGCAGTCTCCGTCACCTCCATCGGTTGTCCTGTGGCATTCTCTGCTGTCTTGGAGGCCTGAGATAGAAGCGACAGAATACAACACTAATCCAAATCCAACACTACGTAAATGAGTAAAAAAAAAAGTCACAATAACTCTAATGTTATTTATAAAGCGTTAAACTGCCTTTAACGTCACGTCTGACGGCACTGCAAAGCACATTAACGTGCACAATATCGTTTCTATAGTAACCGACTTACACTTTTTACAGCAGGCACTCCTTACAATTTAAGGCTGATAATAAATTGGTTTAAAAAAAAAAAAAAAAAAAAAAAAAAAAAAAATTCCACCTGTAGTTTAGGACATTTCTGAACAGTTAAAAGCACCAACCTTCTTTTTCTTCTTCTTTTGGGTCTTCCGGCTGACTGAGCTTTGCAACAATGCCTGCAGAAGGTGGAGGGGAAAAGAGGCTTCAATCAACCAAAAACATGAAGCTGCTACAGAGAATAGTGTTAAATTACACCAAAAGATGATGATACATAATACAACATAATACTATGTATTATAAGACATAACACCCCCCCTACCTTCAGCTCAGGATCCTGCACCTCATGCTCGGACTTGTAGAGCTCCGGCTCGAAGGAAGCACTGGTGATTCTCAGGGGCCCGTTGGCCATCAGCATCACGGTGAATTTGAACTGCGCCACATACTCGCCTGGAGAGGGACAAATGTGATAATCGGACGAAAATGTGTAAAGTCTTATAAAGATCAGAGTCCAGTGACCAGAACCGTAACGGTTTTCTGAACTCTACTCGAAGCTTCATTTATTGAAATCTCTCTGCGCTGACGGTCAATTACAACATGTTCATGTCTTTCTATCAAGCACAGTAGAAAATCGAATTGGTGTAACTCACCTTCCTTCTCATGCAGGACGGTGAAAGGCTGCAGCAGCTCATGTTTGGCACACTCCACAACACCCAGCCGAGCCTTGCTCTCATCCTCGAATGCCCTGAGAAACAGGGGAGTCAGAGAGAAGACACTCAACCACCAAAAAAAAAAGAAAGGAAGTAAAACTGGAAATAAACTGGACACACTGGATTTGGTTCGTACCACAGATAGCTCTTGTTCGTGTTAGCAAAAAGGACACCGTTCAGGCAACAAAACCATCACCATGACAGGATGACCCGACGGTGTCACAGCGTACCGTAGCTGCCATTTGAGCTTAAATACTACACGTATTACAAAAGTTTAACTGCTAAATCGGCTAAATCATACCACAAACTGGGTTCTGCTCAGCCATTAGGAGAAAGGTACAAGATGATGCTTTATGTAGTGTTAATAAATGGTTTCAATTCGAAATAAAAACAGAATAACCACCGACCTGTCAGGACAAAGTCTAGTATGTGTAAATATGTGCTTTTTTTTTTTTTAATCCCTCCCCAGGTCACACAGTCTATGCATCTCTTCAACAGTGCTATTTTTAGTATACGAGTTGTGGATAGTAGTTTGGATAGTTGCCTGGACAGCAAGGATAATCACGGTTTGCTTTTGCCGGGATTCTAACCCATTATAATCCATTAATGGTTGTGACACTTACTCATGCATGCGTGTTAAGCAAAAATACAAAAGGTTTAACTGCAGTAAAAAATAAAAATCTGCCAAAGATCAGAGATACTCAGACACTAAGTAATTCGACATTAGGCCAAAAGTACCTGAGAGTGAAAGGCATGGTGTCGTAGCGTTTCTCCACCTCGCTGAAAAACGCCCGCGAGGTCTTCATCTTCAAGCCATATTGCTTGCTTGGGTCTCGCTTGTAAACGGTGGTTCTTTGCCCTGAGTCTTTAGCCTAGTTCAAAAGCACAGCATTCGGGTTTTAGGATCATATGCTTAAGAAACCTTTTATAGAGGTGCTGGACTGGGAGAAAAAACTGGTTCTCACCTTCCCCTCTCCTGTGCTGATTAGCACATCTACAGCATAGACTTCATGCACCTCGAACTCAGCTTTCTCATGATCCTTCCTGTGGGTCAGGGTTTTTTTATTTTTTTATTAGCAATCACAGGACATTGATTTTGTTCCTGCTTTAACAGGAAACCCTCCTAAAATGTGCCACACAAACCACTTCACCTCTGCTGGTCTGAAGGGTTCTGAATGATGGTCTTCTCTCCATCAATGATGTGCTGCTTCAGCTGATGGGACAGCATTCCTACAGACAACAGAGAGGCACATGTTTATAATAATGGTAAAATTTCACCTTTATTGAACTTAACGCTACCACAAATGGGACTCAAGACAACTGTACTACAGCACAGCAGTCATTTGAGTTTCTTCCATCACCTGGTGCGCATCTTACCCTCAATGGCTGTGCACTTGAAGGATTCGGCGATCTTATTCCAGGCTTCGGTGACCTGAGTGTTCTGAAACAGGGAGACAGGAAATAATCCATCGATGTGGCTGAGAAGGTGAACAACGGCGCAACAAAATATTCAACTTCTGAACAAATTACAAATAAGAACGGAGCACACAAATAAAAGTTTGTGCATCCAAATGATTACAGAGAACAAATGCAAGGTCAATGCTACTGAAAATGACATCCAGCTGTCGAACAGGTCACCGACTGATCACTAATGCCAAGACGGTACACAAACTGACCCCTTTCGCCGGCAGTGAAAAGAAAAAAAAAAAGAAACTGGATGCAAAAGACAAGACAAACATTGAGCCCCAATGTAAAGACTGGAGACAAAAAAAACTGGACAAAGACTGTGCCTTAAAGGCAATGATTCCTCAAATAACATTGTACATTCATGGTATTCGACAATAATCAGAGATGGTCCAGTAACAGCAGAACAGTTACCATTCAATGCTTGACCATTAGTATTTAACTTATGGCTAGAAATAAATCTGAGGTGGGAGTGTTTCGTTTTTTTCATAGATGCGTCGTGTTAGCACTTTTGAAACTTTTTTTTCAAATATAATTTGGAATTTACTTGCCCACTAATTAAACCAGAGATGGTCAATTAAATCATAAAATAAAATAAATCTATGCAAACTATTGCCCATTTCTTGATTTACATGAAATGCATGCAATGTACAAGCCACAATTAGATGAGTGCATGAATCATCCACTGGAATACTTTGCAGAGTTTGTATCCGGAAGACTGTCCACCAGGTGATGACCCCGGGACCATAACACCGGTCCACTCACCTGGTTTCCAGGCTTAACGAGGCGCAGAGCTGCTTCAGCACACAGGTAGGCAGCTTTGATTACGTCCGCCTTCCGGCCCGTCACTGGAGCTTCCTGAGTGAAAAGCGTAAAAAAACAGTCACATGGATTCGGCTTGTTTGCACGAAACCGGTTAAATCGCTCCGACAGCTAGCAGTAACAGAAATGAAGGGAGAAACCTTGGTCGCTCCAATCACGAGGCTGTGAGCTATGTTGGAGATGAAGCCGTCCACATGAACTCCAAGATCACTGCAAACGCAGACGAACACCCTTTAAAGCAGGCTCGTGGCTAGAAATGTTTTCAGTTATACAAATATAACCAAAACATAAAGAAAGAAGTTCTAGCATTCCTCTGAGGAGCCTCACAACTTCACTAGCAGTGAAGCCCAGTCATCTAGATTCAATGCTAATAACCTGGTTTCTAAAAGAAAATGAGGGAAGTTACATTTTAAGCAAGTCCCCATCCTGCAGTGTGTAGTCAGGGTCACTCTTCAGAGGAGAGAAGTGGCACACACAGCTGTTAACGGACACGCAGGTGGGGAAGGCGATACCTGTTGGGCACACAACAATACCACAACCTTTAAAAGCTTTCGAAAAGAAGGTTGAATAGGCAGCATGCGCAAACGTACGAGCGCCGTCACCTTTCTTGATCTCCTTCTCCTTTTTAAACACCTTGCTCGTCTCAGCAGTGATGAAGGCGTCTCCTTTCTCACACAGGCTGAGCACAGAGACTCCTGGCTTGGCCGCCTCGATGAGAGTCCGCATAGCCACTGGTGGAGAAAACAAACACGCACACAGTGTTAATACAAATAAGATTGGTTATGGCTTAGCGTGATTGGAAACAAAGCACTGAACGCTCACATCAACAACAACAAAAAAATAATATGCTTTAGTATATCAGGTCTCATTCATGTCACACTCGGGAGGATAAAAAAAATTACAAATTAGAAGGATTTTTAGTAGTAAGTAATAAATTTTGGATCGGAAGGTCAGCTTGCCACTGTGGGCCCTTGAGTGAGGCCCTTAGCGCAAAGTATTTAAGAATTCTAAGTCGCTCTGAATAAGGCAGCCTAAACACATGCTGTAAATGGAGACGACACAGGATCCACCCTGTTGGTTAGGACCGTCACTGAGAGTCTGCATGAATCTACAGTCTGGGCTGGAACAAAATCACTTCTTCATACTCTTCAGGATATTTCTCAGCCACCCTGTGGCCCACTGGTGGTGCGGCTGCACTTATCATCCAAAATAAAGTCTTTGGTTAAATGCAGATAATCTTAAGGTGGCAAATACTGTATCACTAAGGATAATAATTCTGATTTCTCTCGACTCAAACATTCTTCTGAGGTACTTGTTTTTGGATCTGCCCGGATTCATCCTGGATGGACTTCTCCTAAATTGGAAACCCCTCTGTGCACCTGTTGAAGGTTCCCCATGAACAACCTAAAGATCCAGACCACTCAAGAACTTTGAGGGTGGATTTGGACTGAAATGACTATACACAGTCTACTACAATGGCTTGGGAATACAATTTGCATGCATATTTCTGCATATTAATTGCTGAACAGTAGACTTCAACAATGATGGAACTAATAATAAATGGAGATTCGGTGCCACCCAGATGACGATGGGTTCCCTTTAGAGTCTGGTTTGTCTCAAGGTTTCTTCCTTATACCATCTCAGGGAGTTTTTCCTTTCCTCTGTCGCCTACGGCTCGCTCATTAGGGACAAACGTACAGGCACTAACATATAAATTGATGTTTTATTACCGATAACCTTTTGAAATAAGCTGAAATTATGCATCCTTCCTGCCTGTAATAGTCCACTCTCACCACCTGCTGTTAAACAAGATACACAATGAAACACGTGCTCAATATGGAAGCTGTCAAGCTGAGATCCTGATCAGACTGTGCCTGTGGACAATCAGAAGACATTTGCTTGATCATTTTAACACCAATCCATGACTTTCAGGCATCTCATATATTCTGCAGCTCAATGTTAGACTGCGAGTTGCATGAGGTCTAAGAGAAACTATCCCTACCCTAGATAGAGTGTAGGGTAAATTTGGAGATTGAGACAGCCCATATTAACACTGACATGTCTAATGGCAGCAGGAACAGCAATCCCTCACGTTGTACCCCGTGTTCACGTGCACAGAAACCCTATTCTGTAATATTTCGAGAAATAAAACCGCCAAGCACAACGCCTGATTGGGAGCCATTAAGTCCTCCTATGTAGCGCACTAGTATAGGGATTACTGAATCATTTGGGATCCAGCCAGGCACCAGCGGCGGGAAGCTAAGTTTCCACCGAGACTTTGCTGTTTTCTCGTTTCGGCCGCCAAGCTTCACTTCCGTCCCCTCCAGCCGCACTTACTGTTCGCTATGTCAGCGCCCATCTTGTATTTGGTGACGACCAAGTCGTCGGCGATGGTCTGCTCTTGCTGCTCGTCGTCCCCTGACATTTTCTTCCAGTCGACAGATGCACGGCGAGGAACTTTTCTCCCCCCTTCACTTCTAACCACGCTCGATTCTGTCTACAGATTCAAGATGGCCGACGGCCGTTTTCAAAATAAAAGTACTTCCGGTAGTCTTCGAATAAAAGTAGCTTCCTCGGTCACAATTACATTCACAATAGAACACAGAGCTTACATTTTAGTGATGTGAAGAATCGGTTCTTCGAATCTCGTTTATCAAAATAAACGATTCTGTAAAGTTAATTTCGTCCATTTAATAAAAAATAATAGAAAACGTTACATTTTCAAATAAGCAGCCCCCCAAGACGTCTAACTATAGTTGCAATAATTTATATATGTATATATAACTAAATATGGGAGTCACTTGACAAAAGAACGAACGACTTCTGAGTCACATTAAAGACTATGTACGAATCATTCATGAACTACCCATCACTATTACATTCCTCTAATGTGAGAACATTGAGAAAGATGAAATGTAGGTGCATTCTGCAATGTTAACCATGTAAAACTTGTAAAAACAAATGTAAAAAATCACCAGAAAAGCAAAATATTTGGCCATATGCAGTGCACTTTCTATTCAGATTTCACTTTCTAATGAATGCAAGCTTATGTGTTATATGCACAGTATGCCAAGATTTACATATTATACTGCCTTCTCTCTTATTCACACACATGTACTCCGATCCTTGATGCAGTCCAACCTCCAACCTTCATCTTGAACCAGGCTGTTGTTCCTACTGCACACTTCACTGCTGTCACACTGTCCTCATACATGTCCTGCACCACCCTCACATACTTCTCTGCCACACCAGACTTCCTCATACAATACCACAACTCCTCTCTCCACTCTGTCGTACGCTTTCTCTGAATCCACAAACACACAATGCAACCCCTTCTGTCCTTCTCTATACTTATCTATCAACATTCTCAAAGCAAATAGCATCTGTGGTGCTCTTCCTTGGCATGAAACCATACTGCTGCTCACAGATGGTCACCTCTTCCCTCAGCCTGGCTTCCACTGCTCTTTCCCATAACTTCATGGTGTGACTGATCAACTTTATCCCCCTGTATCTCCCTTATTCTTAAAAAACGATACCAGCACACTCCTTCTCCATTCCTCTGGCATCCTCTCACCTTCCAAAATCCTGTTAAACAATCCTGTTAAAAACTCCACTGCCATCTCTCCTAAACATCCCCATGCTTCTACTGGTATGTCATTTGGTCCAACCGACTTTCCACTCTTCATCCTCTTAATCGCTGCTCTCACTTCCTCCTACTAATCCTATCCACATCCTGCTTCACCATCTCCACATCATCCAACCTTCTCTTTCTCTAATTTTCCTCATTCATCAGCTGCTCAAAATACTCCCTCTACCTTCTCAACACGCTCTCATTGCTAGTTAACACATTTCCATCTCCATCCTTTATTGCTCTAACTTGCAGCACATCCTTCCCGGCTCGGTCCCTCTGCCTGGCCAATCGGTACATATTTGTTACAATTATCAGCTAACTCTCCCCCTTTACCAGTCATAGTACCAACATTCAAAGTGCCCACCCTAACCTTCACTCTCCTCCACTTCTCCTTTCCCTGCTGTTTTTGTAGACGTCTGCCTCCTCTCCTTCTCCTCCTTCAGCCAACAGTAGCCCAATTTCCACTGGTACCCTGTTGGCTAACAATACCTGTGGCAGTCGTTGGTAACTTGGGCCTTGACCGATCCAATATGAAATTCTGGTTTCTAATCCGCATATTTAATTTGGCACATGTTTTAGGCTGGATGCCCTTCCTAATAAACACTCCCTATTTATCCGGGCTTGGGACCGATATTAAGAGTGCACTGGCTTGTGCAACTCTGATGGCTAGATTCGGAGAATAAATTATAAATGAACAATATAACAGGCAAGCAGAGTTATCTATTCGGGTTTCTTGGAAGCTGAAAATAAACATGTTGTGCCATATTTTGCTAGATTATATTTTAATAAATTTTACTAGTTGTGGACTGTCAGGGCCAGCAGGGCCTACTCTGTTGGACGAAACTCTATCAGAATCACTGACTTGCATTTTAACATTTTATTTTGTCCATGAATAGGCATTAAATTATTCCCAATAGTCTATTCTCCTAATTTCTCTCCCTTCTGCAAGGAGCAGTGCTACCAAGTGTTAATTTACTGTGTTGTTTCTGTCCAATCAGATTTCTGTACTATCAGCTGCCGCTTTAACAATCAGATTTCTATTTGTTCACTCCAAGGCCCCCTAGCAGGTGTCTAGTCATCTCTGCTTTTTCACATCCTTTGATTAGATTTTGAGAGATTGCAAAAAGATGTAGCAAAATGCACAAGCTGACAGTGGATAAAAAAATGATTTTGTTGCAGATACATCAACAAGGACAAAAAAGGATTTTTTTTTATGAATCATTTATACTTTTTTGCTTTATTTTCTGTAGAATTTAAACAAAAACACACAATTTGCCTTCATTTCAAATCCTCAGGAAAACCGTAATGCACAGACAAAAACGTGCAAAAATGCATGGAAAACCTGAGGTCATTCTATGAAGTTTATATTGATGATTCTGTTAGAGACCATGTATTCAGGCAGTGCAGCAGTGGCTGCAGTGAAAGGAGGCTTGTTGAATAGTTTTCATTGGGGTTCTTGCTTTAGTAATGCCATTCACTGTATGAGATACCTGTCTGTGATGCAGTCTGTGATATATATTATACATAGACGTATTATAACAGAACATATATATATATATATATAATATAATATTATATGTTCCCGTGGGCTCACCACCTGCAGGAGGGACCATAAGGGACGGTGCTGTGAGGATTGGGCAGCAGTCGAAGGCGGGGGCCTGCTTAGACTGCTGCCCCCGCGACCCGAATTACGGAAAAAGCGGGAGAAAATGAATGAATGAATGAATATATATATATATATATATATATATATATATATATATATATATATATATAGGTAATAGGGACCATAATCCATAAAGCAATGGCAAGTGTAGGTAAAGAGGCTTGGGAGACCAAATGCTTAGATGTGAGACACTGTTAACTTATTAACAATAGCCTTGAAATGGTGGGATTAAAGGAAAGGAATCTCTAAAGAAAACCTGGTAGAGAATGCTAGAGAATGCTAGAGAATTGAGACTGGTACAGAGGCCTACCTTCATCTCCCAATTACAACCATAAGTATAGCTATACTGGTTTGGTTCAAAACCAGAAACTTTAGACTGTCCCAATAAATTTTTTAATCCAATTGTGAGTCTATAAGAAGTATTTGAGTAGTCAATTTGTGACATAACTTTCTTTCGGCTTCTCCCCTCAGGGGTCGCCACAGCGGATCATCCGCATGTTTGATTTGGCACATGTTTTTACGCTGGATGCTCTTCCTAACGCAACCCTCCCCATTTATCCGGGCTTGGGACCGGCACTAAGAGTGGCTGGGGTTGGTTCCCTGACCGGGGATCGAACCCGGGCCGCAGCAATGAAAGCGCCGCATCCTAACCACTAGACCACCAGGGACCCTGATGAGGTTTGTGACATAAATATTGAGAATTCCTTTTGGATCAGTGCCAAAATGAAGTGATAGAGGCATAACAACAGCAATACACCAGAATTTACTAACAAGATTTGTATGTGCTGGCATGAAAATAGAGCCCTAAAAGTCTGTGTGAATTGTCATTTTCAAAAAATACAGTATCCAGTATCCAGTTCCTGGGAATTAGTAGGAGTTTATTTTATAAGAAACAACCTGGAGGAAAATGTTAGCAGAAATCTTCAGCTTGAGTTGTGCCTTTCTCTACCTACATGCTAGCAGTTTTAAGTTTTATAAGCTATTACCCTGGACAGTGAAATTGGTGAAACTTTGTTCTTTTTCTAACTTCGCTCGGTGTTTCACTATGGGAATCGCTTTGGGTGTGACCAACTACGGAAGCTCTTATGACACCACGTCTTTCTTGACAGACAGGTCGACCTGAGATCAGGCTCCGCCCCACCTTTATCCCTCAGGTCGACCCCTTCTAACATCATTCGCGCTTTCTTCCCGTGAGGGACTACACTAAGCTCTCTCAGCACATCCAGTTCTCGGCTGTTTTTCGCTTAACTGTTCATCGTGCGGGCCGTCATTGGATTCCGCCACCGAACGCGAGATCAGTCGTACGGGATCGTGCTGAGCGCCATCACGGAATAGTGTCTGCGTCGAGACGAGCTATTCCTATTCCAACCTGCTGGGTATTAAGTTACACGGTAGGGACGTAGTAGCGTCAAGCTATTACAGGCTTAGCGCGTCAAGGCGAAGCCTTCGGAGGGCTAACTACCCTGCGAACATCGGCAGACTAACGTGTTGTGACGAGTCTAGTATTCTCCGTACTCAGCCATGTCGACGGTCATCCCCCCCACCAAAGGGGTCGAAGATCAGGGAGGTTGCATCCCGCCCGTGTCCATCATCATGTGGAGCAACCATCTCGGGCAGGGACCCTCACTCGATGTGCATCACGTGCATGGGCCCGAAGCACGCTCAAACGTCGCTCGCGGACCCACAAGCATGCGCTCACTGCGCGTCAATGCCGGTGAAACATTTGGAGAGACGGCTGAGAGTAGCGGTGGCTAACCAACAGGACCCGTGTCTGTCCGGCGCCGCCGCGAGGTCTACGGCCGTCGAACATCAGCCGCGAGCTACCACGAGCTGGGCGGACCTGATGGAGGCCGACTCGCCGGTCATGCCGCCTCTGTTTGATAACCTCCTCGCGGAGGATGAGGAACGACCGTGCGACGAGGAAGCAGATGCAAACTCAGACCTCCTCGACTTGGATATGGAGGACGAGGATGAGGATGACAGTGGTCCCTTCCCGGCCCAACAGTCGAGGCCCCAGAGCGCAGGCGATGCAACCTCACAGGCTGAAGGTAACCTGCACGAGGTATGCAAGCGAGCCGCGGCTAAGCTAGGACTAGCTTGGCCCGTGGCCCAGGACAGTGAGGTGTTTCACCAGCACTTCCCTCCTTGCACGGGGACGGGAAGAAATCTCGCTGCAATGATGTTAGAAGGGGTCGACCTGAGGGATAAAGGTGGGGCGGAGCCTGGTCTCAGGTCGACCTGTCTGTCAAGACAGACGTGGTGTCATAAGAGCTTCCGTAGTTGGTCACGCCCAAAGCGATTCCCATAGTGAAACACCTCACTCTGTTATCAAAGAACCCGGGATTACGTTAAGTAACCCATCGTTAATAGGTGTTACAAGACTGTATAATCTATTTGATAACTTTTTTCAGATCCATATTTCTTGCTACTTGTTTTCTTGTAATTACAATTAGGCAGTGAAGAGCAAATACGTCACATAGTGAGAAACAACAGTCTTTTGAGTTCAACAATGGAACAAAGGAACAACAATGCATGAGGCGAGATTAGCATTGTATTTATTTGGATGTACAGGCCCACACATATGTTACTTTTCAACCAAAAATGTGTAGAAATGCTAACTTTATACATCAAAAACATAGTCAAACATTTATTAATATATTGGCATTGTGTGAGGAAAACAAAGACAAAAAGAGCAATACTTCCATATTTGATCAAAACATACGATTTCATTACAGATTGAACATATCATATTGAACATATCATAGCTTACAAAATGTAAAAATGTTACACTTCATGCCTACTATGCACACACACATACATTAGGGCTCCTGTGACCTGGACTTTTTGCTTTCTCTTTCACAAAACATGAGCCCTTACTGCAGTATTAGATGAATAATCGTACATCTTGATAAACCCGTAAATACCTGTGGTCTTGTGTATAAAACTTTGCATTGATTTCATGTTGAACACTGCACACGTACAAGTGGAAAGGGTGATTCTGGCTAGGTATAAATTTATCATATAATGTGTGTTGTGTCCCATGAACAGTTTTAATGTAATCCTAATCAGCACAAACATTATGTGAGTGTAATCCATAAATATTTACATACATTGTTCTATTATGTTTAATTGTATTTTTTTTTATATATATTTTTTGTATATATACACTGCCATTTAAGAGTGACCAACTTATATTTACATTTTGGTGAAACCTTGAGAAATGAGATCAAGATAAGACCATAGTTTAGAGGTGCCTGGATTTTTCCTGTAAAGGGAAGAAAATCAAACTTAAAGGCTGTGGGCTGAAAATAAATGCTGCATTGAAGTAAAGGTTCTTGTTGCCATTCTTTGAGAAAGCTGAAGAATGTATGAAGAATGTTAAGAACATGTACATTAAATAGATACACATTCACTTATATTCTTTACATTTGACAATTTACATTTTATGCAGCTTAAAAATATAACAAAATGTCATGCTAAATTGGAATTCAAATTGTCACTCGCACACTTTTCCTCTTTTTATATATGGCATAGTGGGCCTAATCTAAGGTTATCACGGGACAACTTTGGCCCCACTCCGGCACTAGTTTGGCATCTTCAGTCTAGAATACAAAAATCCAATTTTGGAATAGAAAAGTTTGTGAAAACCTTTTTTTTTTATTGTGGAATTAGTTTGAGCTTAATTGTAATCAAGAAATTGGTTAGTTATGAATCTGGACACTTAATACAAATTATATCAGCATCAATCACATAAAAGGCAAAATTTTCATTTCTGTTCACCATTTAAAATGCAGTCTTCATCGATAAATCTGACTTTTGACTAGGTCACAGTGCACACACACACACACACACACACACACACACACACACACACACAAAGGCAAAAGTAACCATTTATTGTAAATCCTGCTATTGATTTTTAATGTATAAGAGTACAAATCCTGCTGGATACACCAAAGTCCATCCTTACAGTCTATTGCCTGAGTCATTTTTTTCAGAATAAAATACATAATTGTTTTTCGTTTCACACTTTAAAATGCAGAGCTACATTTGGGGAAAACAGCAAGACATTCATTGTCAATTGTCCAGGATCACGGATACATGACTTTTTAAGACCACAAAAACATAAAACTTTACTGAACAAGGTACTCACATGTAATTATTAGCAAGGAACTACACCTGAATGGAAGTTAACATAACAGAGCTGCTTTGAGACTAAATAAATGAGGGTGAGGGTGTAAATGGTGATTCAGTTTCTGAAAACATGATTGAAAGGGAAGCAGTGCTGTCCTGATCTCTAGGATGCAAGAAATATATGCTTTTCCCCACTAAGTAGATATGTTACTGACAGCTACCAAAATCTGAGAACACCTTTTTTCCCCACGTATTACAAAAAGTGTGCTGAAATCACTCACTACAGCTTTAACTTTGATTAGAGTATCAATATATTGTTAACATTCGACTTTAATCACAAATGTATTGAATTAAAAAAAAGAAACAGTTTTACGTACTAAATTACACACAATAGACAGGCGTATTAATGAGTATGTGTGAGAATAAAGGATGACACGCAAAATCATGAGAATGTATGTTCATTTCTATGTCAATTTCTAAATCCTGATGTATGGTTGAGAAAAAAAATCAAGGTCTCTGGTGAGCAAACCGGCTGCCACAGTTCAAGACTTCATGCATTGATGTTTTATCATGTGCATACTGCATCTGATTTGTGGAACATTCTGCTGTGCCAGTAGTCTGGGTTGTCAAAAGACATGTTGCTGTTCTTTTCATCCACACCTGCACATGCGCCTGTGAAGGCCCTTATTTTAACCAGGTGTGGCTCTTCTCCTGACACCATTCTCCCCTTGGCTGGAAAGTTTTGGTATTCTAAATCAACACCTGAGGCATAAGCATTCCCTCGTGCATTCATGTCCTCGTATTCGTCCAGCTGCTCGGTCTCATCTATGTCCTCATTTGACCTGCAGCTCCTTCTTTTAAATGAAGAGAGCTCATTAATGTTTTGGTAGGTGGCTTCTTCTCTGGGTTCATGTGAGCTGGCATGGGCATTTTCTATCATCGAATCGTTTCTTATGTCCATGTATTCATACTCAACCACAGCCTGCTGTGGCTGCCTGTCCTCCTGAGCTGTACCGTCAGCACTGTCTCCACACGGCTCTTTTTCAGATGCTGCCGCATTGTCTGGTGGAACGAGTGCAGGCCTGTCTTCACTGTCTTCATCAGTGGGGTTTTGTGTTTGTTGAGCCTCATGCGGTAAGAGGCTGCTACTGCAAGTCACGGGATCAGCACAGGAAGACTGTTGGGAGACGTAAAGTTTGGCCGAACTGCTGCCATTGTCGTCTCCTGGTGATCGAGGGAGTGTAGCAGGCTGTTTGCTCATCAGCTCGTACTCTTGCACCGAATCTGCCATAGCGTTTGGTTGACTCCTGCTGCTTTTGGATGCCCTGCTGTGTCGAAGACTGGCTCTGGAACTGGATCGGCTCACCAGAGCATCTTTAACAAAAGAATGAAAAAAAAAAGACATGAGCATTTAGAACAGAGGAAAGGATCTACCACTCTCCAAACATAAGAACAAATCAAACGTCACCTCTTGCTGAATTGTGAGCACTTCTGGGTAGAATATACCCATCTGGGTCCTCCTCAGCCAGCTCTATTCCTGGTGAAAGGGGATCAGATGTGACAGACACACAGTTGGACAGATAGGCACTGTCTAATCGGCTGTGTCCCCTGCGTAAACTTCCAGATTGAGAGGTGATCTCGCACATGTCCATGTCCAGCATTGTGCCCCTGCCTTCTGAGCTTTCAGACGTGGTTCTCGCCGAGCCTAGACGTTTCCTCTGGGACCACAGCTGAAGCACAAACACAAAGATAATGAATAATTTCATATTGCTTACATATTAGGGATGTGCCTCTCTATAACTGAGGCCGATATGATTTGCATCTTGATGCATAGCCAACGATACGATACATTAAAGAGACATATGATACATATGAATGCGATTCACTCCTATTATGATTACGATCTGATTTCGATTTGATTCAACACAATGCGATTCAATGCAATACGATGCAATGGAAAAAATGCGATGCTAAGCAATTTAATATGGTACAGATTTTGTTTAATTTCTTTGGTTCAGACAGACAGCAAATCCTAAATTTACTTAAGTGACTTCTGACTTCTAATGCATGGCGCTTTCACAAACAGGCCTTTGTTGTGCAACAAAAATAAAAGATTAAATAAAACCATAAGATTTAAATATTTTCCTGTTCTGTCTCCAGGAAGATGCAGCTCTACCTCTGCCATGTTAATCTGTATTCTATGAGACTCTCAGGACACCTCTCGGCCTCTGTAGTGTTGTGTTACACCATATTCACGTAGCAGCAGTGGTGTTGAGAGAACGCGCTTGAGAAACAGTTTATCGAGAAGAAATAAATCGTTGCGTTGCGTTGTTTTTACGAAATTATGCATCTATGATGTAATCACGTGAGGAGACGGGACAATATCATGACGTCCTAACTGGTAATGATGCCGAAATTCCCTGTGAAGTGAAGTGAAGTGTGGAACATGTAGTATCTGACCTGTCTGAGATCATCCCCAGCATTCGAACTCATGGGCAGATATCCCATTGGTACAGATTGGTCTGAGGCTCTCTACAGCATAAAAGAAAGAGCAGTTATCTTATTTTTCAAACCTGGCAACTCATCCTCATCTAAAAAGCACACAGACAGACAAATCAGAGGTCATAAAAGTCTTACCCTGTAGGAGCTGATTCGCATGCGAGAGTGACTCCTCGAAGGAGACGTGTGGGGAGGAGGAGTGGCAAAGCCATCATCCAATGTCTCATCATCTTCGCTTTCAAGGTCAACCTTCACTAGATGAGGTTCTCGCAGATGGGCCTCTTCTGCCGGAGCACTATTTTGATCTTTCTGCATTAAGTTAAAGAGACAAGTTGTAGTAAGTCGGATCCACTCAGAAGGTTTTGATAAAAGGTCATTAAAGGTCACTAGCATCTAACCTTGACAACAAGATAGCGGGGTGGATCCCTCGCCATTCGGGTAAACTCATTAGCCAACTCTTTAAAGGTTGGCCTGATGTTCTCATCAATCATCCAGCCTGGAAGAAGTAAGCACCAAGATTAAAGGTTAGATGCTAGTAAAGGTTAAAAACAACCCTTACAAACAAAGGAACTACGCTTTACTAGGACCACATGCAGCTAGAAGCAAACTTTCAGATTACGTAGCATCTCTGGATGGTGTTTCTGTTTCAGCGTGTACGGCTGTCAAAGACCTTGGCGTTATTATGGACCCTAGTCTTTCCTTTGAGGCTCACGTGAATAATATCACCAGGATCGCCTTCTTTCACCTTAGAAATATTGCTAAAATTAGAAATATGATGTCGTTACAGGATGCAGTAAAACTACTTCATGCTTTTGTTACTTCTAGATTAGACTACTGTAACGCTTTACTGTCTGGGTGTGCAAATAAGTGCATAAATAAGCTTCAGTTAGTTCAGAATGCAGCAGCAAGAGTCCTCACTAGATCTAGGAAATATGACCACATCACCCCTGTTTTAATCAGTCTACACTGGCTCCCAATCAAATCTCGCATTGATTATAAAATACTACTACTGACGTATAAAGCACTTAACGGTCTCGCACCGCAGTATCTGAGTGAACTTCTGTACCAGTATGATCCTCCACGCCTACTTAGATCAAAAGGTGCTGGCTATCTGTTGGTTCCTCAAATAATGAAGACTACAGCAGGGGGCAGAGCTTTCTCTTATAAAGCCCCACAGTTATGGAACAGCCTTCCAATCAGTGTTCGGGACTCAGACACAGTCTAAGTGTTCAAGTCGAGGTTGAAAACATATTTATTCAGTCAAGCCTTTGATCAGTAGATTTTTTCTTAGGTAAAGGCTCAGATCTGGAGGGAACATGGATATAGAGTGTTTGGTGAACTGGGATATTTGTATGCTGTCGTCCCCTCACATTCACACATTCACTCAGATTTGTTGGCGGTGGTGTGGTGGGTCGTCTCTTATCCCAGAGGTCCCTCATGTCTGTGTTGCCTTCTGGTTCTCCCTTTTAGTTATGCTGCCATAGCGAGTCTTGCCGGAGTCCAAACTGCACAGTGACACTAACTTTCATACAACAATAAGGACACTTAATAATCCATATCCTTCTCTTCCTGTCACCCTCTCTCTCTCTCTCTCTCTCTCTCTCTCTCTCGGTCGAGTTAAACTTGCTCCTGAGGCTCCAGTGACCACTGTTCCTGCCCCTCTCCCCTCCGTGGATCTTCCCACTTCGTCCAGGCCTGCCTCTGGATAGTGTTCTCTTCGACTGGAGGCCACTCTGTGCAGCTTGGGACGGTTTCTCATCAACGCCTTGGGTGGTTCCATGAAATTCCGGAGTAAGAACGGGCGCTTTGAGGATGGATTGGACTGTAGTTAATGTCAACAGTCTCGTACACTGACTCAGGACTACAGTTTGCTTCTGATCATCAACACTGTACCCCGCAACATTGTATATCTGCTACAAATGGACATTTGGTGCAACCCAGATGAGGATGGGTTCCCTCTTGAGTCTGGTTCCTCTCAAGGTTTCTTCCTTATGCCATCTCGGGGAGTTTTTCCTTGCCACAGTCGCCACCGGCTTGCTCATCAGGGACAAACTTACTTATAAAGAACATATTCACTTTTAATCATCACATTATCTGTGTAAAGCTGCTCCGAGACAATGTTCATTGTTAAAAGCGCTATACAAATAAAAATGAATTGAATTGAATTGGGGGGAGTGGTGGCTCCAGCGGTTATGGCGCTGGGTTGCCGATCGGAAGGTCGGGGGTTCAAGCCCCGGTATCGCCAAGCTGCCACTCTTGGGCCCTTGAGCAAGGCCCTTAACCCTCTATGCTCCGGGGGTCCCTTACGAGGGAAATATTAAGCCCCGTGACGTGGGAGTGACGTGGGGCCGCCTTCCCGTGGGCTCACCACCTGCAGGAGGGACCGTAAGGGACGGTGCTGTGAGGATTGGGTAGCAGTCGAAGGCGGGGGTCTGCTTAGACTGCTGCCCCCGCGACCCGAATTACGGAAAATATGAATGAATGAATGAATTGAATACTCTACTCACTGCAAGTTCCAGTTTGTAACTTGTAAAAAGGGCAAATTTAGTGCTGCTGAATCTGATTTGTTTCTTTTTTTATAAGGAGCCTACAGTATTAGCGCTTGTAATACACAGTGATAAAGCTGAAATACGTTTTCCAACACGGTAAAGTCTTCAAAATGGGGAGAACAGTGACAGTATGCACTTTTTTGACTTGTTAACTTTAACAGTGAGAATAACCCAGCCATTAAGGTTGCACAAGCCAGTGCACTCTTAGTGCCAGTCCCAAGCCCGGATAAATGGGAAGGGTTGCGTTAGGAAGGGCATCCAGCGTAAAACATGTGCCAAATCGAACATGCGGATCATGAATACGGATGATCCGCTGTGGCGACCGCCGAAAGAAAGTTTAGTTTAACTTTAACAGTGAGAATAAATGAGAGGCAGATTAGACATTGACTACTTATAGCTGCTATAACATAAGTGATAACTGGAACTAACTAGTTTCAAAGATGTTCCACAATATCAAATAGAACTATATATGGATCAAAAGTGGCAAAACAATGTGGTATTAATAAAAATTGTGATTTTGTAGGAAAACAATATACTGTGGTATGGGACGAGTAACTCCACTCTCCACATTGTTGATTTTTCTTTGTATAACAGCACTAATCATTGTATTCCTTTCCAAATGCAGACAGCCATCAAAAGACTGAAACCAGTACGTAAAACTGGGCGTATGAGATTCTTTATGTCTGGATGGGTCAAGTAAGAAAGATAAAGTTGGAATAATGTCTAGCACCGCCCAACATGTGACTTACACTTGACCATGACCATGTAGACATCAATGGTGCAGATCTGTGGTTGGGCCAAGCGCTCGCCCTTCTCCAGCAGACCCGGCACATCATTAGAATGCATGGACGTGTATGGCTCAGCCCCATTGGACATCATCTCCCACACTGTCACACCTGACAGCAGCAAAACACAGGGAAACAATAGGTCTCATATCCAGGACAGACTCATACAACTGAAGAAATTTATCTGTACACTACAGTGTGTCACGTCTTACCGTAACTCCAGACATCACTCTGGTGTGTGAATCTTCTAAACAGAATACTCTCTAATGCCATCCATTTTATTGGAGTCTAAACACAATGAGCAGACTGTTAATGGGATAATAAGTAGATCTACAAGCAAACTGATCCTATTATCTCAATTTTAGCTGCACTGTCATGGCCAGTTAGATACATACAAACTTACAACATACAACATACAAACTTCTGACAGTGACAACCGAACGATACCTTATAGACATATTTCTTGTCATCGGGATAGAGCAGGTCTGCAACTCCAAAATCCGAAACCTGCACAATGTAGTCACTTTTCATCAGCACGTTCCGAGCAGCAAGGTTTCTATGGACCATGCGATGTTCCTCTAGGTAGTACATGCCCTAAATCACAGACACAAATGTTTACCATACCTATGCACTAACAGATATACAGCAAAGTGTTTTTCATACTCATTCCATTCTGATATGACACTGAGCTGCCGAGTCTCACCTTGGCTATCTGCACACACCAGTTGAGGAGGCGCTGGGGGTCCAGGTTGTTTGCATTTTGCCGCAGGTGCTGCAGCAGCGACCCGTGAGTGCTGAGCTGGGTGACCAACTGCAGGCTTTGTCCAGGACAGATTCCGAGCAAACGCACAATATACGGGTGATCCAGACAGCCTATAGACAACATGTGCTGTGTACACAGAGACATTTATTTTATATATATGTAAGAGAGTAATAATGTATTGCAACAAACAGGAACATGGTTAAAGTTCTTAGAACAATGTTACTATGCAACCAGAAAGCATGGGCTTCAAGGCTAAGCTAAACTCCGAGATAACATGTAGGTAAGTAAGAAGGCTTTTATATCAATATTATTTACATACATTATAGCAGCTTTAATTTATTGAACCATACTTTTACCTCAGACTGTGATAAAACATTAACATGTCAATAAATGCTAAATAAACATTTTCATTTTCTTTTTTTTTTTTTTTGCAAGTTCCTGGATACCTATACATGACACAGTTATTAATTAATTGTGTTATTATAAACCTGTGATTTGCCTTGTAGACAGATAAAAAAAATGAAGCAACACTGTGGTACGAATGAATAAAAAGAAGTACAACGCTGCCACTTTCAACATCCTACATTTTAATGAAAAGTATACGGAAAAGTGTCTCACATCTGTAATCTCAGTGAAAGCATGATGCCCACTGCGGTCTTGGATGGTCTTTATAGCGACAGGGATCTTTACAGAGTCCCCTTCAGGTATCCAGAAACCCTGAGAACAAAGCAAAGGACAGATTATTTTCAGAACATATTTACATTTTAATCCCGAGTCTAATACAGAAGCTAGTTCTGGATCACATGATTAAAAAAAACAAAAACACATGATAGTAGATCGCATTTAAAATTTTCAGACCTTGTGTACGGTACCAAAGACTCCTGATCCCAGAAGCTTGCTCTTGCGTAGTTCGGAACTTTTCAGGATGCGGGCGTGAACTTTTGTGCCTTTCTCGCCTGGATCCAGTGGCTCGATGCTCTATAGGCGAAGAGGACGACAGGACAGAGAGAAAACCCAATGTCAGGCTACAGGCTGTTTAGATTTTACTCCAATACATGTTGATATGTGTATTGTAGGTATAGTCTGTGATTGTGGTAGAAATGTAAATAAAAAAAGTGCTGTTGAAGACCGTTTTAAACAAATTCACATAAGTGAATGTGAGGAATTACTTGGTAGAAATGTTTCCTTGTCATGAATGTTGGATGGTATGTTCCATGACTACATCAGCCTGGACAGCTACATACAGCTGACTATCTACTCTAGGCAGATTTATTGATAGCTACAGTAACAGAATGTATGTCACCTCCATTCAGTGCTGTTCTGATGTTTTTTTTCGTCTTGTAATCTCTCCTGTCCTGTCATTGTCATGTTTCCTGTCTATGCCCAGATTCCTTTATATTCTGGTTGTGAAGTCTTGTCGATGTTATTGCATGTTTCTGCGGATTGTTCACCCATGTTTCCTTGTTCCTAGTTCTACTTTCTGGTTTTGACCCTCATCACTTGTGGCTTGGCTCATGCTCCACAGGCTTAATGTGATATATTTGTGTAAATATGAATCCAAATATTACAGTGTTTTGTATGAAAATCAGTGACAACAATATTAAAATAAGTTGCATTACACAAATGCAGTTATCCACATATAATCTTCTGTGTATTAATTATCCTGCATTTGTCATTACACTTAAACATTGCTCATACAAGTTATGTAATCCTGTGTAGTGTCCATGTCCTGGCCGATATTTTACAATATGCTCCAAAAGGCACAGTACAAACTTAAAAATGTAAAAAAAAAAAAATCTGTCTGCCAGATCTCTCCTCATGATCTAATGTGCGTCATCACCTCGCCACTCTCCAGGTATCTCCTGAGTGCTCTCTTGCGGCGGATGGCCAGACCGCGGCGGTACAGCAACGCCATCACCACGACGCCCAAGCACACGATGAGACCAGCCAGCACTCCACTTACTATAGCTGCAACATGTGAACTGAGAACAGGCACATCAGCCAGTGAGACACAAAGGACTTAAGGTGCATGTGTGGAAATACAATATGCATGAAGTCTTGATTTCCTACCAGCAGAGGGAGCCACTGACCTTTCTGCTGTTAGACGAGCATCCATGCAGTCGCTCAAAGACGGACCGGTGCATCTTGAAAAAGAATTCATTAACCAGTATTACTTTTAAGTCATAATTACATGAGTAGAAAGACAGTGTGAAGATTTGTTCAAAGATAATGAATCGATTAAACAAACAAATACTTTCAAAAACAGATGTATAGGTTTGAATGTATAGGTTAATGTCGTAACTACTGTGATAAGAACCAGGATGTTGTTTCACAAAACCTTAAAATCTTATTGATGGACTTTTGAACAAAACCCTTAAACATCAGTCTCCTACTGAAAATCTTCAGTCTGAATTTAAAGGGGTATCAATCATTTTGAGAATCTTATGTGCAAGCAATAAATCTCTTAAGTTGTTTGTTTCATTCGTGCTGCAGCTGCAATAAGGATATATAAAGTGTGTTTACCCGCTTGTGCAGTTTAGGTGGCAGGGCTGGCAGTGTCCTGTATTATCTGGGTACTTATAAATGACCTGTCCCCTCTCTCCTGTCACTCCATAAGGGCAGGAGGACACACAGTGAGGACCATCCATTAAGTTAGAGCATGCTTCACACTTATCCGCTCCCTTACAGCCACAGCCCCACACACACACACACACACACACACACACACACACACGCATGCGCACACACACATGCACACACGCACACACACACACACACAAACACAAAGACAAAGAGAGAGAGAAAGAAAGAGCGATTATTTCACAGAACATTTATGACAGTTCAATCTGTCAGCACCTGTACCAGTGTAAACATCTAAAGCTGAACTTCGTAACCATGTTGGCGTGCTAGTGATGCCTTATTACACAATACGCAGGTTGAAGCCAAGAGGCAGCAAATCCAGTTTGGCAGGACTTTAGAGCTTGCTGAAGACATTAGACAGGGTGTAGATGGAATATTACATATTCCAGCATCACATTCCTATTTAAATTGCATCCTCCTATACGTGTGTACATTTCATCCTGAATCCGTTCAGGTTGCGTCATAATCAACATCAGGAAGAACGCAATACAATACGACAGTTTTACAGACACGACACAACTCAGGTATCTGCCATCGAACCAGAACCTTTAGAGCAAATAACAAAAAAAGACATTCATCAAACTATGAATCGAAAAACTCATTGCAAGATGTACTACATACAACATTGAGCAGGACAAAATGACTATAAAAACACATACGCAAGCACGATCCGATCGTGAGAGTTCAGGGTGTTTCTGTATTGACATTAAAGTGCTCATCTAAACAGTGGAAAATCCGCAGGCTTTAGCGTGTATGGAATCTGAACTATGGTCACCACATGAAAGGGAAAAAATAATTGAGGTCATATTTCATCAGGCACAAAAGGGACAAAGAGTAAATATGCTCCTATATGTATATTTAACACTAAGCTGTTTAATATCACCAGCGTCGCCTTCTGAGTCATTTAGGAAAATTGATGATGTTGTAAAGGGGACGTAGCAATGGTTTTTGCAAAAAAAAAAAAAAATATTATGACGTACACGGCGTTAAAGCGGAAAAATAGACTCTAGGTGAATAAACAATGCTGCAGGAGAGAAAATGCATTGAAAAAGAGAGAGAATGAGAGAGAGAGAGAGAGAGAGAGAGAGAGAGAGAGAGAGAGAGAGAGGGGGGGGGAATAAAGAGAGAGATGCAAAGATTGAAAGCAACAAATAGAAAGAAAGATACACAAAGCAAAAATAACTGGAAACCTGGCCTTTCCAGCTTCATATTCTTCCCCAAACTGTTACTACAAAGTTAGAGGCACATCATTTTATAGGATGGCTACATTTTAATTTTATTTTTCTAGTGGATTAATACAAAATGGTGATTCAGAAACTGGCCAGAAGTACTTTACCTTTGTAGACCCTCCAGCCAATCAGAAATAAATATCCAGATGGATCATGGTATAACAGAAAATACCCTGAATGCCCCCCTATAAGTCCATACCTCTCCTCTGCAGGTTTCTCTCCCCTCCTGCGGTAGACACTCAGGATGACAGGCATGACACTCCCCGGTTGGACCTGCGAACTCCCGCGGCTCCCTGCAAATATGTGGAGATGTCATACGAAAATAAAAACCAGAAGACACCAATGTGCAGTTATAGAAAATAAACAGCAGCAGGAATCAGATACTGAGAGAAACACACTCAATCCACTGACCCAGAGAAGATGTTACACTGGGCCACACAGATATGGTGGCGACTGTGATTCTTGCAGGAAAGACACTGCTCAGGTCCGAGACCCCAGCAACCGGCGGTCGAACACAGTGGATCACACACGTAACCCTCAGCCTCTATAAACCCAGAACAACATACACCCAGGCAGAATGTACTGCTGAGTACATGGCAAGAATTTGCAAAAGTATGTACATGTACAAAGGTAAGAAATGCTGTTTTACCGCATTCGCTCGGCAGCTTGTTGAACTTGATGTCGTTTAGATTGCGTCGGCGCCTGATTTGGGTGCCCGTAAAAATCTTCTCCCACTTCACGGTGTGTTGGTAACACAGGTTAGTGTTATTGCTGATGTACACACTGCCGTCGCTGATATCACGCAGAGAACGCAGACCCAGGGAGGTTAGGGAGTCCACCTTCATCACCAACAGAGAGAAGGGTCTAAAAGAGAAAGATAGTGATCTATCAGAAAACATAGATGTGAAGCAAGGAAAATACTGCTTTTAAAGAGAAAGAGATGGATCAAGATGGAGCGAAAATCACGAGAAAGTGAGGGGGAAGAGAGACAAATTGGTTTGATCTGGATTGTATATTAAGAAAATTATTATTATTGTCATTTATTCAATCAAAATAGAATGGCAGTCTCATTTTCATGGTACAATTGGGATTTTAAGGTGGGATTTCGAGATTTGTGGTCAGCAGGAAGCTGCCAAAAGTCTGCTAAATGCTATAAATGCAATCATTACATTACAAGAAAACACATCTTCATCAATTCTTCAGTCACCCAATGCCTGTTGTATTACTCTGCTGTTTCATTCTCGCATTGCAAAATCTTCCCCGTGCATTTCTAAAGTCAAGTCTGAGCTTTGGCTCTTAGTGTCTAATTTCTTAGTAACAAAACTTCCTGGTTTTCTATTCTGCTGTCTGATTTTCTTGTCTTTTTATTAAGACATTTAAACCTACAGAGTGTGTACTTTTGTGTTTTGATGATGAAGATGATAATAAACTCCTGGACATATAGACAACTCCAATTACAAACTCATTTTCTTTAATATTTTGCATAGCATGCATCTATCTATTTTGCATCTGACAACTTACTATATATTTTATTATAGTAGTTCTGGTAAAGTACAGTAAAAAGTTTTGCAAAAACTTTCTTTGTTGTTTTTTGTGGCTATTTGCCAGAATTCACCCACGGGTTTTTATTTTCCCCAACGGTCACACACGCTTCAAGGAGGAATGCAGTGGGACACAAACTTATGTTCGGTGAGAATTCTGAGCTGGATTCATTTAAAATTCTCTATTCAATATTTGACCATTTAGAAAACATGACCTGCATCGAATGCTCTCCTCATCACTATGGTAACATCTGCACTAAATGCCAGTCTTTGTGTACACATAAATATGTTTCTGATTACATCGAACCCGGGATTTTCAACAGATCACAGTGTTTAGGACACAAATAAGCAGTCAATTAAAAAGTTGAACTGAATTCGGACAGAGATATGAAATTTGAAAACATAGTCACAGATACACTTTTCTGAAAGCCTCCTGAAAAGCATCCTGCAAGGCTAAACTTCTTCCCCAACATGCACCATTATCTTTATCAGCTATATTTTGCAACCCATAAAAAGGCACATGGCTCCATTTTCACATTGCTATCTTAATGTGACACCCAAAGAAGAAAATGACACCAGTGTGTGAAAGTGTGCATATGGGTGAAACAAAGATAACAACAAAAGGAAATTTCTTAGGAAGCCATGCAGGTTCATGGGTTTAGAGCAGTTGGCTTGATTTACATACCTTTTTGTGCTGTTGTGGGTACACAGTTAGGGTAAGTGGGTATGGTGGGGTGAGGTAAGGTGAAGGGATGCACAATAAAAAAAAACACATACAAAGAACAAAAATGAGATGCATGCGCTAAGTGTGACACATTGCTAGCATAAAACGGATGTAATTTAATATATTTAGCACGCAGCCAAACATACAGGTAGCAGTTAGACTCGAAAACTACTGATGTTAGGAACACGGAAACAGAAACACTTACAGGTGAAGCGACCTTCCACGTATAGTGGTAAGATTGGAGAAAAATGACAAATCCTTCAGCTCTGCAGGCCAAGACTGAACATTCAAAATCCCTACAGTAAATAAGAAATGAAAAAAATTCATTATGGATAGTATATAAAAATACAATATAAATAAACTGATATATATATATATATATATATATATATATATATATATATATATATATATATATATATATATATA
>JAAIIK010000037.1:2522672-2561157 GCA_014706435.1 Silurus glanis
ATATATATATATATATATATATATATATATATATATATATATATATAAGATAACAATAATAACAAATTATTAAAATATTAACAAATATAACAAATTTAACAACCTGTCTTTATACAGGTCATTACATACAGTATATACGTATAACTATTTAGACCAGGGGTCACCAACGTGGTGCCCGTGGGCACCAGGTAGCCCGCAAGGACCACATGAGTAGCCCGCAGGCCTTTTCTAAAAATAGCTCTTTCCTACTTTGTTAAATCATTATTAATACTTATTATGAGAAATCATTAACATGATCAGTGTCTTCACATAGATGAATATCATTAATTATTAATAATAACATATAATAAAAGGTAAATTGAGCAAATTTGTTATTTCAGATCAAACTGAAAACTGTGTGTATCAAACTGGTAGCCCTTCACATTAATGGTACCCAAGAAGTAGCTCTCAGTTTCAAAAAGGCTGGTGACCCCTGATTTAGACTGTACACTATATATACATTCTACACAAATAATAAAAATACATAATTAATAACTGTATAAAGTTCATTACTGGTATATTTTCTTCCAGACATGACAAGAATCTGTGTTTCCAGCTTCAGCAGCTGATTCACCCTCTTTAAACATGAACATACATCAACTTCAAGAAGAACGTAGTCAATGAAACTTGGAGTAGGAGCTTGGAAGTGGAGACAAAAAAAAAAAGGAGTGGAAAATGACGCTGTCTACCCACTCCCTGAATGTAAACAAGCGTAAGATTTCTCCTTCTGAGCTTTGAACATATATGAAGGTGTGTGTCGCAACACTGTAGATGTTTTGCCACTCGTCCTATTTCACCTATAGGTTCTTTAAGATTGTAAAACAAGTCCAGTCACAATGACTTGTTATTGTGAGACCAAACTTGATATTCTTCTATAAGATGGAAATACACCAACCATATAGGCTCCTGGGTTAAAGTCTTAATTAATCATTTCTGAATTGAACGATCATCTCAGTGTCTACCTCACTAACAGACCCAATGAACTTTAGCGTCGTAGTGAGACATCCAATTAAAGGTTTATGATAGGGCAATATATTATTACACCTAGCCTCCGATAGTGAACAACTTTACTACCCTGCTGACACACTGCATCCACCGGGAAAATAGGTTACACATTAGCACAATCAGGAACACTGATTACAATGCATTAATACCCACCAGGATTCTAAGAGGCAAAGTTCTTTAGGAGAAAAAAACAACAACGAGAGGTTTTGTGTGCAAAAGGAGAGGAACAATTAAGGAGAGGGCTGGTTAATCATTCCAAAGCTGTCAATATATCCACTGGAAGTGACTCACTCTTGGGTGGTTCTGCTAATGAACCCTACAGCATAGTTTGCTCCCACGCTGATGCAAAGAATCTTCCAAAAACAGAGGGTGTTAAAAAAATTGATTCCTCCTAAATCTGTGTATCAGTCAAATTCTGTTCAGAGGAATTAGGGAGTGAAGCTAATGCATTCCTTTTTTTTTTTATTATTGTTCAAAGTCTTCTTGTGTCTGTTATCTTGAGGCGAGGACAAAAATGACTCAAAACCTACACTGTAAGCGAAAAACTAACTTCCTGGAGGATACTTTGGATATTGAAAGATCTATAGTTCTATATCTAAAAAACTCGATTTAAAATATTTTTATGTTCTTTCCCAAACCACAGCTGATGAAGGTATGCAATTGTGTAGGATGACTTTGGATGATACCGTATTAGATTTTCCCTTCATTTCAACTTGGAGAACCAAATCTGTTCCAGCATGACAATGCCCCTGTGAACAATGCGAGCACAATGAAGATATAGTTTACACTGGTTTGGCTGGAAGATCTCGAACGGTCCCTATAGATCTCTGACCTCATTCCTACTGAACACCTTTGGGATAAATTGGAATGCCCCCAGGCTTCCTGACCCTACATCAGTAGGATCTACACAAGCACATTCAAAATCTAGTGGAGCATCTACTGAGAAGAGTGGAGGTTATTATAATAATAAAAAAGGACTTAATGTGGAATAGGATGTATAAAAACAACACAAATTTGGTGTCAGGTGTCCTCAAACTTTCAGCCATATAAGTCCATTTTTTCATTTTATTAATATGCATTGTATATATTGTATAATTAAATATACAAAACATACAAAAAAAATATATACATAATAAATGTATATATTTATACACGTTTGTGTTTTTCATTATTTATCAGATGGACTTCAGCACTTGACTTCTCTCCAGATCTGTTGGGTTTGATTATTTTTTTTTAACAGATATATATATAATAAATAACTTGCTAAAGTTTCCAAAATCAAGAACATGCCAGTCGCTTATCTTTAATCATTGAGAAAACAACAGAAACCTGTTTTCCGGACGGGTTTACTAAAGGAAGGTATGTAGGAAATGTTCTGTAGATTCTCCGGATCATGAGTCAGTGCTAAGAATACCATGGCACACCTACTCAGGTGAAGCAGGAAAAGAAAAAAAAAAAAAAAAAAAAAGAAAAGAAATCCGGTAAAAGTTAATTTGTGAACCTGAATAAAAATCTGCGATTTACTGGAGAAAAAAATCATGGGTATGATTTATAACGTAGGGGAATAAAAATCACTTTCATCACAGCCACCATGATGTATTTGATGAAAAGATCCTTCTTTTGATTGCATTCAGGTCTAGAATGATAGTACATTAAAAATAATCTAATATAATGGAGCCTATTGTTTTGACTCTGTTTGATTATGAGTGAGTAATTCTGCCTAGTTTCTATCAACAGTTTCATCACTTTCAGCACCTCTAACCACAATTTTGGCACAGCAATCCATACTTCTCCACTATAACCGACTTTCACCATTCTTGTTTTTGTTTGTCTAAGGTGGTAAAGTAATATCTAATTCAATTCAGCCTGCCAGTCAGACATTTGCTGGTCTCCTGAACAGAACTAGTGATACAAAAAAACACTGAACCTTAGTTTCACATTTTTTTTCTTTTAAATAAAAGAATATTTCATTTGCTTTATATTTTCATGTACAGTATGTTCTAGTGTGCAGAAGGTGATATGTTCTAACCCAGCCAATCCTACAACATCTAATGAGTTTTACATAATAAAACGTCATCACCAGTGAAACTGTATTTACAAAACACAAATCTACCACGTTCAGCAACGGATCACAGTCTTTTCTTCTTCTTCTTTTTTTTTTTTTTGCATGTTTGGTCAAAAGCAGGCATCTGATTTCCTCCACCTCTACATATAAAATTGTTTTCTCCACTACTGAATGCATACCTTCTTGAGCTTGAGCAGGAGCTCCTTGCAGATGAAGCAGGAGAAGCGCGAGCACCTGCAGTCGCATCTCGTCCTCCGGTAGGAGCGAAGCGGAGCGCGCGCGCACTCAATCACTCACAACCCCACGAGCCCTTCTTCAGTCCAGGTGCTTCACGGATGGAGGAAGGGATCCAGAAGGAAAATCTCCGAATCCGCCAATGCACAATAATATCCGCAAGTTTTCCAGATTTGGTCCAAAGTGATCTGATTTAATCCCAGTTTAAAAATGTTTCACGCGCGCAAAGGCGACCTTTGGATTTCGATTTAGACCAGCAGCATGCACCGGACATGGCTTAGAAAAAAACGTGAAATAATCTCATTGAACTTTCCTCTAGAAGAGCTAGTGTGTGTGAAGGTTTAGTGACAGCGACAGTTTCAGGGTAATTTGGGAGAGGAGACAGTGTGAGGGTGACTGAGTCAGAAGCCACACCCTCTGAAAACGTCAAACCCGTGCATTCATTAGCTGTCAAAAAAAATGCATAACAAAACTGTAGATCTCACCACTAGGGACATTTCAACATAAAGAAGGACTGTATATAAGCATAGCTTTCCTTAAACACACCCCAAGTATATCATAACTGGATTGCGCATCATCACCACCTTTTTCCTTAGAACTTCCCTCTAACAAAAAGTAATCATCTTAAACATATGTAACATAATGCAGAACCGAAATTGCAACTGAAATGAATAAGCAAAATATAAAAAGAACTCCTTGCCGTCGTATTTTCAACAACACAAAACAGTAAACAGCATACATCTGGTATGGTATAGTAACTTTCGAGCAGTTGGTTCAGCTGGAATGTTTTCATCAGTGTGCGGTTTATCCTTAGGATCGTTGTTGCTGTCTGACACAGATTCGAGTCGTGACCACAAGTCCTCCCGATCGACTTGCGTGTAGTGTGGGAGTTGTTCTATCGCAGGAAGTAGATGCAAACGATTCCTTCTGTAGGCTTTACCATCTGACTCCACGATCCGGGCTCAGTGAGAGTGCTTTCAACAACCCCAATCTTGTCGTGTCCTTTTGTTATTTGCATTCGTACCACTTGGGATTCACGCAGTGCATTTGTCTCTTTTTGACCTTGGCTTCAGCATCTGCTTACTGATAGTCATGTTGGTACGTGTTACCCCGTACATCAGTCTCTGTGCTGGTGAACCCAATATGTTGTCTCAAAGAATGTGATGAATGTATAACAGATTCAGAAACAAGTCTTTCCCATCCCTCTTAATAGTATCAAGTAGGTGCTTTGCACTACAAATGGCTCCTGGGAGGACTCAGGACTGCTAGTAATATGACCAAAGTTCCATGAACTTGCAAAGTCTTTGAAGATCTGGCTTGTAAACTGGGTACCATTATCAGTGATTAGTTTCTGGGGAATACCGTGCACAGAAAAGTGCCGCTTCAGTTTCCATCCTCTGTGGGAAAATCTCAGAAAGGAAAGAATGGTTTTAATGACATCGACGCACGAGTGAATCTTTTTACCGTCTTTCTTATTAGTGTCCACCAGTAAGGATACCCACTCTGAAAAGTTGTGCCATGTTTTTTGGTTCCACTTCTACTTTGTCAAGCATTGCCCCATTTGGCAAAGGGGGCCAGACCACTGGAGAGATTTCTGCGTTGATTTTCATTGAGTATGAAGTCACAGATAGGGTGCCTATCAAACAGGTCAGCATACTCTGTGAATATCTTTTGTGACAGGCTCTAATTTTTGTTGAGATGAATACCATACACTTTGTGGATCCACCTGGTATAACAAGCTGCACTCTTCTGGGAAAGATTTCCACTAGATTTTGGAGTTGGGTGTTTGGTTCATCCAGCCACAAGAGCATTAGTGAATACAGGCACAGTTTGGTATTCCAGTTTGTCCCAAGGGGTTTGAAGGGGTCTGTGCAGGACACTATTCAAAGTTTTATGCACAGGTGTTTTGTCATGCTGTAATGCGTTTGTGTTCCTTAGTTCCAGTTCTATTTATATTCAGTGGTGTAGTTATTGGTTAGTACATTTGCATTGCTATTCCAGGTTCAATGAAAAATGTGCATGCGTTCTCTCATGTTCTATGTATTCACTCTTCATGTTCTATGTATCTATAAGGGGTGTAATAATACAAAATAATTTACTGTTTGTTACGTACTCTATATATAGCTCTACTAATCAACCAATGTTACCACTTCTGATACCTTTCATAAGGAAGACAACTAGAACAATAACCAGAAAGAAGAAATCGAACCTTCTTACATGAAAGTTTTGGCCGTCATTAGTATTTCGATAAGATGTTTGTATAGGTTCCAAACAAAGACATGATATTACATGAATGTCCTTTGCCATATGAGTTTTTCATTCTTGTAAAAATTAAAACAAGTATGACCATGGGCTTTTGATAGTCTGGTTTTATCATCAGTAGGACAGTCCTCAGTAGGTGTAGTATGATGTTCCCTGTAAGCTGAGCTGCATCCTTCTTGAGTTCTACACTAGAAAGAACTTGATGTATAGTTTGCATGTTGTGATTTCCTTGATTTAAACGTCGTGAGCTGTTTATATGAAGGTGCATGTGGGGGCGTAGCGTTAATTGTTCATTATATGTAGTTCAACTCAACTTGGGCTTTATTTATTCTTCCACTTATACAGTATACAAAAGAATGAAATGACATTACTAACGAAACATAGCGGAGTTAAGGTGCAATGAATATGAGGTAGATGTGATAAATATAAGGTTGAAATGTAAGTAATGTAAGAACAGAGTGCATGTGTGTTCAATGCTTAATGTGAATATTTGAACAGAATGAGTGGATGTCTATAGTAAACAGTTAAAGTCCCTGAGTGCAGAAGACTGCAGATGTGCTTCAATGTCCAATGTGCATTTTGTGCGAATGTGTGTTAATGTCCATAGTGCACAGTTAAGGAGGTGGGAGCAAAGTCATGGGTCTCAGCAGGATGTTTAGGGCTCTGACAGCTTAGGGAAAGAAAGCTGTTGCAGAACCATAAAGTGTGGGTCCTGATGTTTCAGAAACTCCTGCCTGGTTGCAGGGGCTTGAACAGACCGTGAACACAAAGTTTGAGTTCTGTCAGAGACTGCTATTTCTACCTTAGAGTTTTTCCTCAATGTGTGCCAGTGTTTTTCAGTGCTATAGTTTTCAGATTCCTAATTAATAATCAATGTGCATCGGGTTTACACCCATAGTAAACACATCAAGGTGCACCAAACTCAAGCCAACCTTAAATATTTATTCTGCTAGTAAACTGATTCTTAAATATTTATTCTGTCAGTAAACTGATTACTGATAAAAGTTGTTTTCGAGGCCTCCCGTTAATAGGCCCGTATTGATTTTAATGGCACTAGGGTGCAAAGTTTCAAGGTCAGTTGTTCAGTTCCTGTTCTCGTTCCATTAGAATGTCCCACTCATGGACTATCAAAACACAAGGTTTAGCTTTATATCTGCATCATTAATATATGGATTTATAATAATCAATATCATGATTATTGAATATAAATATCAAATATATATTTGAAAAAAGGTTTATTTATAGATCCTCTGCAACTGCCTCAGACTTTAAAAACACTTGCCGAGTTGATAGTTGAGAGTCAGATGAAAAGTCCCAGAGCTATAAACCTTGAACTGGGCGGCACATTGCACCCAAACACGTGCATTTTATATAACGTGCATATTCACACTAGTGTGCCTCTGCTTGCTTAGAGGATATTATTCAGTGCTGTGTTGCTTATATTCATTGCCTGTTTATCAGTTTTGCCATCGAGCTGAAAAGATGCTTTCAGTTGAACAATATAACATGTGCGATGCAAGCATGCAGACTTATTTCTATATGTGGAACAGACCACTAAGTGTGTGAAAGCTTTAATGTTGCTTTCCTTTGTGTTAATAATTACAGATGTCCACTGACCATGAAGAACAAAGGGTTATTAGAAAATGAAATGGTAGTGTGAATCGGGGTCATAACGCCATTATTCGCATTATTAGTGCATATAATGGCACTCTAGTAAAAGTTCGAATTGGGTACCAATTCTAAAGATATGTATATATGTATATAGGAACAGGTACGGTTGGAGCCAGTTGTAGTGGCAAAACAGAAGCGTCCCAGAGATGCAGAAGGGTTGTCTGCAGCTCGCCTTGTAGAGAGTACAGTGAATCCTCTGCTTGCTGCAGAGCTTCTGCATGGCTTTCTTGTTCACTGTGAAGAGCATCATTGTGTTGCAGCCATGTCGAACTGCTAAATCCCCCCATTGATGGATGCATATAGACCCATCAGTCACAATGGGTACATTGTCAAGAAACGAGCTGACTTCTGAACCCACTATAGAACATGACTGAAACCAACAAACTGGCCACTGTATATTCCAGAGCAGGCGACATGCTCTTGCTCACATCTGAAATCACTGACTCTGGCTGCATCAAGCGACAATAAGTCACAATTATGTTATGTTCTTTTCCACAAAATTGGGCTCCGATGGCACGCTTTGAGCTTTGACACCTTAAACACAGACAAAATGAGAGATGTTCTCAAAAGAGCTTTGTTCCAGGGATGGAATCGTTGTTGTGGTTCTTTCTTTTGCTTTTCTTTGGTTTTATTTAGGTGATCATAATGACATTTTTACAGATAGGGTCTCTTGTATTAGTCCTAAACACAATTGCAGCAGTCTAAACAAAATTCCAGATGTTCATTCTGCATCATGTCCAAACTGAATCCATTCGTCGTGATGACATGCTCATTAACCTTAGTTTGGCTAAAAATAAAAAGGTTTGAATGCTTTTAATACATTTTAAGCAAGTTTTACTATTTGCCTGCCTTGAATTGTATTCTGGCTCACTTGGATTGTGGATGTGTGCCACTTCTAAATGTGAAGCCCTCTGCTGGTAATATGTTGTATTACACAGCATTTGCATTGCTTTGCCGATTTACCACAAAGAAAAGGGAAATCACGTGTCGGGGTTTAACACCATCATTTAATCAGATTAGTTACAAAACAAAGAAAATCAACAGTTGCATTAGGTCTGGTTTTACAGTAGCTAAATAACCTGCAATAAAGGTTTAGTCTTAGTCTAGATCACAAACCTTTAATTGTTGGTACTCAGTTACAGTAATCTGGGGTCCCCTGGTAAACTTGATCAGTGAAAATGATTTGTTTACTTTTCCATAGAAATAAGACTAAATTTTAACGAACTTCAAACACATGGAGAAATCTTGAAACTGAAGCAGGGGAACACCAGCAACAGAGCTGAGAACCATTGTGACCCATAATAAGACAACTACAGCTTCTGAAACACCAATCAGTATATCATTGTACATTTTTCTTTTGTTTTCATACAAGCCTGGTTCAAAATACAAAAATAATGCTTTCTTTTTAGATTACATTTTGGTAACACTTCAGGATAGAAAGAGCAAATGGCATGAGACAGAAAAAAGTCAGTGATTCGACGGTACATAAACTCACCACCACCGGAAAACAGAGAATCAACACAGATTTACTGGACATTTTATCATCGCAGAATCTCCGTAATCATGTGCAACAGTTATGTTCACTTAACATCCACAAGTCAACAGTTAGGAACATTACGAAACATACTTCTCTCCTTTTCCTGACCCTTTTTTTTTCTCTCTCTCTCTCCCTTATCCTGTAGTCCTTACTAAAATTACACGACAACTTCCGTTTGGAAAAATACACAAAAAACATTTAAAACCAAAATCCTACTGTACATTACACTCGGCTCAAAACGAATGACTCCTCTAATGGTAAAAACATATTTTCAAACCACGTGACTGACTCCCAAGGCGCTGGTCAGTTCACGGTCTACAGAATGTATGTAAAAAAATTACTTTCCAGGGAAACCGAACACTTCAAGCGCAAGCTAACAGGCCCTCCTGGTGTCGGATTTGTGTGTCCATAAAATCTGATTTACTCGTTTTTTGCATGAGATATAGGGTAAATATATATGTAAACAGTTACGGTTTAAGGCTGGCCTTATCTCAATAAAAAGAAAAAGAGTTTAATGCTACTCAGGAAAGAAACGGGTGCAAATCTTCATCTTTTCAATTCACCCCGTAGTCTCTCAAATATCACTCATCAAACTGTAACATGAGAGCAAATGGAATTAAGTCTGATGAGAAAGATACTGTATATCTGTATATACTTTTTTTTTTATTATGCTTACATGTTAAAACCAATGCAAAGACTCACAGTTTGATGTGCTTAAATGGGATGCACTAGCACAAACATTTCTTTAAAGCATCCTGAAACCTCCAGTCCTACACAATTTTACTAAAAGACCCCCCCCCAAAAAAAGTCTGCTAATAAAAAAGAGGAAATACTGCAATCAATGCTGCTTTGACTTTCAAGTAAACTGGCAGATTTGAAGAGATTTCTCTAGAACTGCAGAACACTTCGATTTTGACATCTGATTAAATCAATTACTGGAAGTGTTAGAAAATAGAGGAAACGTGAAAGAACATGCCGTGCATTAAATACGTTAAACGGTGTGGAAATTTGGTCACATGGCTGAGGCCATGGCTTTGAGGTAACGCTCTTCATGCTTTGTTGTGGAACATGCGATTGCTCTCGCTGCTCACTGCGGTGTGTGTGCGGTCTCTAATCTCTCTGAACACGGCAGCTTTCTGTGTAGTCTCGAAAAAAAAAAAATCTCTCATGAGGCTATACAGACACACATTACAATGATGCAGAAGGATGAATTCTGTTACTAATTGCACTTTAAAAATTCTCAAATAGTCTTTTTTTTCTAGGATTATTCTTTAAAAAAATCTAATGAAACAAAAAGGATAACATTGTCAAGTTCATTCAAATCTTAATATATGTGCACACCCAGAAGAATTTAAATTCAGTGTTTGGCTTTCACATTCTCAAAAGTGGGAATCTTTACTCTCCTGTCCCATCCTTACGAAACCGTTGTCCTACTAGAGAAGCAATATCACGCATTTGTGGAGGAGCAAGAGGTGGTGGAGGTGGAGGCGATGGTGGTTGGTGGAGCTGCTGCTGTGGATGTAAAGGAAGGTGTGGATTGTGGTGCCGGAGAAGTGGAAACACTAGAGACAGGCATGCCAGGCTGGCCACACTGAAGCGGCTGAAGGGGCTGGGTCTGCATGTGAAGGCTCTGCTGTGATACAGGAGGAATGGAGGGCTGAGTGCAGGCTGAAGGAACGGGGCCTCCTGTGCTAGCTGAGACGGGAGCATTCCTGGGGTTCAGGGTGGTCGTGGGGAACCAGGCCGCAGGTGAAGCCTGAAGAACAACATACGCAACATACTGTGTAAATATCATTGTATGATAAACGGCGTACGATAAGGTGTTTTTTTGTTTTAAAGATTAGATCTCCAACAGCTGGGCAGGTTTGAATTTTTATTCATTTCTATTTCTATTACAACACTGACAGCTCATATAAGAAAGTGTGGTGGATTGGATGGATTACCTCATTGTGCTGGTTCCAGCCACTTAAATCCTGTGCTTGCTGAATTTGCTTGAGCTGATTGAGCGAAGGTTTGGGGATGGCAGGTCCAATGGCCTCCTTTGTCCAATCATCTACAAGCTTGTGCAGTTTATCTGTGAAGGTGCTCTCTCGATTGGCTAAACCTTGGGCTGCAAGAAATGTAGACAAACATCATACCATTATGGCGTAAATACATTTTAATTAACCTCAGTGAGCCATTAACACTTTGCTATGCCTTGAGCATGATGTGGAGAAGTGTACATGAATCCAATACATGAATACAAGAAGGAATTCCTTCAGTGTTATTTTTGTTGCCATTTAAAGCTAAAGAAAATGCATATACTGTAACAAAGCTCTACTGTAATTCGACTATTTTATTTTTGGTCACATAGTAAAAATGAGCATTTGGGCAACCTTTACTGCGCACTGAGCTCAGCTGAGCTTTTAGTGTTGTGCTGATTTCTGTTGGTTACCTGTTTTTGAGGTCAGTGCAGCTGTTTTCTCAGGTTTGCTGTAAGAGTGTAACTGGGTCGGCTCTTCACCGGAGTAACTGCTCGAATGCTGAAGAGAACCTGAGAATAATAAGTAAATCACGTGTTAGGTTAATTCGGAGAAAATCAGACTAACATTCTAAACTAGCCTAAAGTTACTCAGCTAAAATTAGTTTTCTATTAAAGGAATTGCTTATGGATATTCTCAGTCCAGACATTACTCTAAACCTGTACTTCTCATGAACCACAATCTTCCAAAAGGAGCACCTTGGTGCGAGACACCGTTGTTGTCAATGTGGGAGTGAGGACGTGTGCGGGGTTTGGGTTTTGGGGGTCGGGGTCGGCGGGGGGAAATGGCCAGAGATGTTGCAGGAGCTGAAGGGGAATGATAGCAATCTTTGAGACTGCGCAATTGCCTGTAGAGCTCCTGTAGTTCTTGTTTCTGCTGTGCCTGTAACGACACCACCTCCTTAATGTGTCTGTGGAAGAGTGAGAGAACCAGGAAGAGCGCAAGAGGCAAAAGGAAAGCAATATTTAATACAAAATTGGCTTAAAATGAAAACACGATTAAGACAAATATAATAAAACATCCTTGTAAAGAATGTAAATTAAAATGTAATTTATAAGAATTTGACATTTATTTTCATTTTTACAATTCCTGCTTTACTTTTCTCTTAGCTTCTGCAGTTCCCTCCTCAGGCCCTCATCCTCCACCTCACTCTCATCATCACTGCTTCCTGTCGGAGAGTGCGTGTGGCTACGTGTTGGGTGGTGGAAGCCCACTGGCACTGTTCTTTCTTCCTTTACTCCGTCCTTCGCTTTTGTCTTCCTCCTATTCTTTTCCAGGTCTGGAGAAGCAGGCGAGCTGTCAGTGAACTGCTCCTCTTTCTCCTCTGCTTTCATTATGGAAAAGCGTCCCACAGTCTTGGGAACATTCTTATGATCCGCCGCCTGCTCTGCTGTAGCAGTCAGGTCCTCGGGCTGAGTGACTGGAGTCACCTGGATGAAGAAGAACAAACATCCTGCACCTCTTTTTCTGCCAACTTCAAGGCTAAAATGTGATTTTTGCAGCTTATTATCTTTTAATCCTATATTTAGCCTGCATTTTAAACATTTGCTTAACAAAATCAATTTAAAGCCAGGAAAAAAAACATAAAAATCATCAAAAAGCTGTGAATTCCAATGACACTGCTCATGAAAACATATATTAAAACATCTCAGTACCAGTAAAAGTATCAGTACTTTGCTGTGAAATATCTTTGTATGGGATATGTTTTTCTCTGTAATCCTTTAGAAGTTGTTAGTTTAAAACTAGCACTAGGGGAGTATTGAACTTCCAATACATGTTTCAATGGAAAAGACAATTGATCTCGGTCAGCACTGAAAGCCACCTGTCCCTTACCCTGGCCAAAAGTCTGAAAGATGACAGAACTCATGTTTATGAGTGGGCTAGTGCATCCACTTCCATTGGTTCTTCCTTATAGAGCAAAGAAGAAAATAAAACAAAGAACTCCTCCTTGTGGCAAACACGGTGCCTTTCGCAAAGGGCATCCATTTATGATTCACCACCTTTCTGTGCTGTTTCCCTTTCATTTAATAAAAATGCCCATTGATAACAGCAGTGACTGAGAATCCCAGACATATAAGTGACTGGGCCCACACTATCATACTGTGTGCCAAAATGTACAAATAATGAGACTGCATCCTCCCATTGTGGGTAAAATAGACCACCACTTGTTCCAGAAACTGTTTCAGGGCCAGGAGGAATACCAGGAGTTCTAAATCATTTCTTTGGTTGGACTGCATGTGAGTACTATACTCCAGTTACTTCCATGCCTACATGAGTGGCACCCGAACCTCACAGAGACACATCTGGATAGGATAATGTCCAACGGAACTGTCTCCAAGGGTGCTGTGCCAGCATTCAGCTGATAGAAAACAACACGCGATGGTGTACTTGGCGTCCCCAACAACAGATTTCTGCTTTCAAACGACAAACTTTTTAAAAAATTTTTGAATTCCTGTTGCTATATGAGCATCCTTAAAAAACAGGCTTCTCTTTTTCCTTGGTGTGGCATGGATCTGTGATTGGATTTTGCAGCCTGTGAACTGTTTAGCCAAGTCCTATTGTTGCCATCTAAGCAAAGCGGTATTTGAATGACATAGTGATAGTTAATTTGGCCTTTAGTTAGGTGAAAATGTATTGAAATAAGCTTGTATCAGGATGGGAAAGTGTATTCTACAGTGAAACACTAAAAAAAAAAAACAAAGGCTTGAAAGAAAGCAGGTAATTTCGTACTGGCAAGCCGATTAAAAAATCGAATAAGTTGGAAATACATGATTATTAATCATCGCTCTTATTTATGTCTTAATTGAACAGCAGAGAGAGGCGGCACCTGGAAACGTCCTCTGTGCAAACAAGGCTGTGTAACCGAGGGAGTCTCGCTGTCCTCTTTCACTCTGCCAGCATTCTCATCTGCCCAGAAGAGAAACAAAAAATATGAAGAGATAAGAATAATACCATCTCTGGCCTGATGGAAAAAATCCCAACACTCACACTCTAATTCTAACAAATACACACATGGATACAAAACAGTGGAACAGGACAAATACATACAATCCATAAACAACACACATATATATGTATATGTTGAAAAATTGTGAAGTTCAGCACACACTTTTAGCATGAGAACTAGGAAAAGCCTACCATGTACAGTGCATCCTGGAAAGTATTCACAGCGTTTCACTTTTCACATTTTGTAGCTACAGCTTGTAGCATCATACTCAAAAAGACCTGAGGTCGTAATTGATGTCAAAGGTACTTAAACAAAATATTGAGTAAAGGCTGTAAATACTCATGTACATTTTTTTTTTATTTTTTTTTATAAACAAGCAAATACAGTGCCTTGCGAAAGTATTCGGCCCCCTTGAACCTTGCGACCTTTTGGCACATTTCAGGCTTCAAACATAAAGATATAAAACTGTAATTTTTTGTGAAGAATCAACAACAAGTGGGACACAATCATGAAGTGGAACGAAATTTATTGGATATTTCAAACTTTTTTAACAAATAAAAAAACTGAAAAATTGGGCGTGCAAAATTATTCAGCCCCCTTAAGTTAATACTTTGTAGCGCCACCTTTTGCTGCGATTACAGCTGTAAGTCGCTTGGGGTATGTCTCTATCAGTTTTGCACATCGAGAGACTGAAATCTTTGCCCATTCCTCCTTGCAAAACAGCTCGAGCTCAGTGAGGTTGGATGGAGAGCATTTGTGAACAGCAGTTTTCAGTTCTTTCCACAGATTCTTGATTGGATTCAGGTCTGGACTTTGACTTGGCCATTCTAACACCTGGATGTGTTTATTTGTGAACCATTCCATTGTAGATTTCGCTTTATGTTTTGGATCATTGTCTTGTTGGAAGACAAATCTCCGTCCCAGTCTCAGGTCTTTTGCAGACTCCATCAGGTTTTCTTCCAGAATGGTCCTGTATTTGGCTCCATCCATCTTCCCATCAATTTTAACCATCTTCCCTGTCCGTGCTGAAGAAAAGCAGGCCCAAACCATGATGCTGCCACCACCATGTTTGACAGTGGGGATGGTGTGTTCAGGGTGATGAGCTGTGTTGCTTTTACGCCAAACATAACGTTTTGCATTGTTGCCAAAAAGTTCGATTTTGGTTTCATCTGACCAGAGCACCTTCTTCCACATGTTTGGTGTGTCTCCCAGGTGGCTTGTGGCAAACTTTAAACGACACTTTTTATGGATATCTTTAAGTAATGGCTTTCTTCTTGCCACTCTTCCATAAAGGCCAGATTTGTGCAGTATACGACTGATTGTTGTCCTATGGACAGAGTCTCCCACCTCAGCTGTAGATCTCTGCAGTTCATCCAGAGTGATCATGGGCCTCTTGGCTGCATCTCTGATCAGTCTTCTCCTTGTATGAGCTGAAAGTTTAGAGGGACGGCCAGGTCTTGGTAGATTTGCAGTGGTCTGATACTCCTTCCATTTCAATATTATCGCTTGCACAGTGCTCCTTGGGATGTTTAAAGCTTGGGAAATCTTTTTGTATCCAAATCCGGCTTTAAACTTCTCCACAACAGTATCTCGGACCTGCCTGGTGTGTTCCTTGTTCTTCATGATGCTCTCTGCGCTTTAAACGGACCTCTGAGACTATCACAGTGCAGGTGCATTTATACGGAGACTTGATTACACACAGGTGGATTCTATTTATCATCATTAGTCATTTAGGTCAACATTGGATCATTCAGAGATCCTCACTGAACTTCTGGAGAGAGTTTGCTGCACTGAAAGTAAAGGGGCTGAATAATTTTGCACGCCCAATTTTTCAGTTTTTTATTTGTTAAAAAAGTTTGAGATATCCAATAAATTTCGTTCCACTTCATGATTGTGTCCCACTTGTTGATTCTTCACAAAAAATTACAGTTTTATATCTTTATGTTTGAAGCCTGAAATGTGGCAAAAGGTCGCAAAGTTCAAGGGGGCCGAATACTTTCGCAAGGCACTGTATTTCAAACACGCTTCCTTTCTGTTGTCATTATGGGATTTTGTAGGGATCATTGTAGAATTTTAAGGAATATAATAAATGTTATCGATTTTGGAATAAAGCTGTAACATAACAAAATGTGGAAAAAATGAAGTGCTGTGAATTCTTTCCAGATGCACAGTACCACCACCGATTATAGTCATTTTTACTGCTTTGAAAATACTTATAGTACTTTACACACAGAACATTGCTACAAGAATATTGAGGTTATACAGATTGTCATGCTGAAAAGTTGCTTTGTGAGAAGTAAAATGCTCAAACAGAAAATATGATTAGTGTAGGAAATTAATGAAAAGCAGTAACGTATAAGCATCAAGAGAAGTTCCCTTCTCCTCCCATTTCAACCACAGACACACACACACACACACACACACACACACACACACACACACACAGGGATGGCAGCTGTAAATAACACTAAATGGAAACCGAATGTAGTGTGTGATGTCCTAAAACAGTACAGATCCATAGCATGTTGGCTGTGTGTATATACACTGCATCATACCGATCTATGTCCTTAAACTGCCCCTTGATTTTTTTACTTGATAGAGTATCACCTATGCACACGTACATAGTTTGAACATATACAAGGATTCATATACTGTATGTTTGCATGTTAACACGGAGTATTCAAATCAGAAAAAGCTCTATTAATGTTTGTGCTAATACATAATATCTGGTCAGCAATGGTCCTTTGATGGTCAAAGTGGTAAGGACTTACACACTGTGCATATCAGTAAAGGGTCTACTGCCATTAATTTAAGGCATTAGCAACTGAACATCATAGCTTGAAAGAGAGGTACAACATAGAACACAGGTAGTATGGGATATTACACCTCTACATGTCTGGATGAACATCTGTTTTGGCCTGTAAGACTCAATAAATTTAGTGATTTCAGCTAAATAACTTCCATCAACACCATCTCCCTTACAGTAGTCACTTGTAGTATGGTAGTATGGGACATGTACAGTAGTATATTCATATGTGCTGTAGCTAAGGGGGCAGAATAATGCCAATCAAAGAAAACAGAGTAAGCCTCTAATAGGGTCTTACCATCATTAAATTGTGAGAGGCTACTCTGGAGAGAAATCAAAATTGCTTATGCTCCCCCTCTGGTTCTTAAAAATGATCTTTAAAAATGAAGCATTTTAACCTTCACCTTCCATGAAAGAGTATGAATATCCAAAAAGGAATTAATACGCATCCAGGCTGCATTTCAGCATACCAGTATGCACATTTTAAGACAAATGGGCAAGCATTGTGATTTGCCTTGATAAAAACATTGCCTTGTTGCCAATATACTGTATATAATATACAAAGACTTGACCACACGTTTATACTAAATAAACATTAGGATGTTTCTAAATGCAGCTAGGAGACTTTTTTAGACAAAAACCTGCTGGCTGAGAAAGAAGCGCAAATAGCTAGTGGATTTATCACCTAACTGGAAAGCATACAGCTGACGTGATCCCTTATGTCACCAAGTTACTGACTTTACAAGCATGTCTTAAACCAGACATGCAGTGAAGTAGTATCCCATATGATCTGCGTTGACTGAAATTAAATGACGGAAAGTGAACCACAGCAAATATGAATATTTCAGTGCTACACAGAGGAACTGACTGTTTCATTACATACTTGTGCCAAAATGATTTTACTTACTGATTTCAACTTACAATGTTACTTGTACTACTGAAGTTTACACCTGCTGCTGTTCATGTAAAGCTTCGCTTAGGCACCGAATACAGACGGTGCAAAGCCAAACTTCTTTACAGGTGTAAACTTTTCAGTGTCATCATATGTACGGGGGGAAATAGTAGAACCTGTGAGATGGGTAGCCGAACTGTGCAGGCAAGTGAGGGGCAGGATGAGGTGGGCTGAACTTGAATCTTGAATACTCAATCTGGTTCCTACACTGTACTGTTTTTACACCTGGGTAACCCATGCAAACAAATTAAAAGAAGTTAAATTCAACAAAAATTCAGTATACACCAACTTAAAAATAAGCAATAGCTAAAAAGCCAAACTTGCATCTATAAATTATGGAGTTGGGCGCTTTAGGCTGGGCAACCACTGCCCTGTACATACTCAAGCCCTGCTCTAAAACATGATCTGGCTCATGAGGAATTCATGAAGACATTGAGCTGAGAAATCAGATTAGGTAAATTGGAAAAGGTACAGGACAGTGGCTCTAAAGGTGGAAAATCTCTTTTAATATGTAGTGGGAATTAAAATTAATTTTGTGGTATCAGTGCGACCAGGAACAGTGACAATCACATCACATCCTAGACAGTCATCAGGATTAATGATTATTAATGATTAAATTAGACAATCTCTATCTAGCAAGGTAAGGGGTCAGTTATATATGCTATATTATCTGCACATTCAGTTAATGGCGTAGCCCACCCACACCCCTCACTCGCTCTCGCTTGCACTCTGTACAGACGCTACCTTGCTGGACTCTGGGCTTCTTGAACAAGCTGGTGGAGTGGCGCAGTTTGCACGCCCAGCTTTTGAATTTGCGAGTCCAGGATTTCTTGCTAACAGGATTTCTGATACTAGGACAAGTCAGGTTTAGGCCAAAATATCCACCTCCTTCATTGTGCTGCTGCTGTCCGGGTGCTGGTGCAAGGGACTGCTGGGAGAAGGAAGGCTGGAGGGCATCTACGGCGACACTGTCAGAAGGGGAGGGGACAGCCTGGGTATATACAGTAAAAGGGTGGAAGAGGGAGACATTGTGATGTCAGAAATACAATCCTGGAAGCACATGCACATAATAAAGAGTATAACTCAATGACTAATATTAATATATGGGTGGACAGCATAGTACTATTTGACAGTTTTAAACTTAAAGTTAATCAAAATAAAAGTCAAAATTTTGACTGCGTTTGCACAGTGGGACAAAAACAAGTTAGCCTTGCAGGATGTACACACAAATTTCATGCCAGCATCATATAGTGATGGCTCTTACCTAGAATGGAGAAGTGTTCTAATTAATGCTCTGTGTGTTTCATTAAAAAAAAAAAGGAGTGACTGGTAAATATTAAAAGGCAATTTTCAGTATTAGCTAAGGTAATACAGTCTATAGTAAACCGATGTAAATAAAATTCAGTTAGTGTTAGCTGCTCTGGTTTATGCCAACACTTTGCCAATACAATAGTTGACATCTACAATATATCTATTATAACAATGCCAAAACCACATTTATTGTATATTAAAGTATCTGGGTAAATATCAAAGTCAATAGACCATTTAAAAATGACATAAGGCTATTCATGTACTTAAAAATGTGCATACGTTGGCTAATTCTCCTTGGGTGAAAATGGGATGAGTTAAAAAGTAGTACTGCACTCAGCCACTAGAGGGCTTCAGAGACAGGTTTGATTCAGTTTACACCAGTTAGGATATCCACCCATATAAAGTCATTGGTATCAAGTTTGCATAGCAAGAGTGCCATGTGTACACTAATCCAAATTGTGAATTAATTTCAATAACAAACAAACAATTAGGGAATTTGTTGTTTATATATAGTATAAGATCAGATGGCAGCCAGAACCAGACCAGACTGCTTCTTTTATTTTTCTGTAGCAGACCAAACTTACAAGGACTGTAGATTCACTGAGTGGAGCTATAGGTCCAGGCACAGTCTCCCGTGGAGAGGGAAGGAGGGAGCAGGGTGGGGATGTAGAGGAGAAGGATGAGGCTGGCTGGTGCTCCACAGCAATGGAGTGGGTTGGAGCACTCTGGCTGAGGAAATCATCTCCTGTTTTCTCCCTTTCTCTGTCTGATGAAGTGGAGGAAGAGCAAGAAGTGGTGTTGGAGGTGGTGCTAGAAGAGGAATGTGGAGAGGGTTCTGAAGAGCAGGCAGGAGGAAGTGAGTAGGTGGAGGGTGCCAGTGTGTGGCAAGACTCTGATGACTCCTCTCCCTTGGTTGATATGGCAGCTGTAGATGTGGAGGAAGGAAGGTCAGGAGTGTAGGTGGAGATGGTGGCCCCACCGCTGTGCTCCTGGTAGAGCAGATTCCTCAGCTTCTCATCCAGTGTCTTTATACGGTTGTCAACAAACTCAATTTTTGGGGGGCCCTCACCGTCTGACTCAGCTACTGAAGAAGGCTGGGCAGGAGAAGGGGAGAGAACATGAGCCAGAGCTGGCAAAGCTGTCTCCGAGAGTGACAGAGGGGGGAGAGAGGCATCAGACAGTTGTTGCAAAGAAGCTGACTGGCTGGAAGTGTCATCTGTGGTAGTGCCCTGGACCAAAGTGAGCTCCGATTCAAAATGTTGGATAGAGAGCTGCTTCTGGCCAAGCAGGGATGCAGGCTGAGGCACCTGCTCTAGCTTGGGCTGAGGTTGTTTTTCCTCAAGAGTAGCCTGATTCAAAATCAATGACTGCACCTGTACTCTATTTAGTGTGGGTTCTTGCATTTCTGACTTTTGCTGCGACTGCAGGGTCAGTTCTTCAGACTGCAACAGCGTTTCCTGTTGCTGTACATACTGCTGCAGTGGAACCGCCTGCTGCTGCACAACACCAGGCAACTGTATTTGTTCCATCTGTGACTGTAAGTGGACACTCTGCTGACATAGTGAATCCATTGGAAGGTCTGACTGTGCCTGTTGGTATGGGATTTGCTGTAGAATTGACTGTTGCACTGGATGGAAATGAGATGCTGGATGCTCAGCTTGACAGAGCTGTGTCTTTTGCTCTGAGGTTGAAGAAAGTTTGTCATAGGCAGTGTACTGAGGCAGTGATGCCTGCAGCTTTGTCTGTAGTAACTGTTGTTGCTGTAACAGAAGCTGTTGCTGCATCTGCGATTGATCAGTGTTTCCCTTCGGAGGCTGAAGCAAATAGGATTCTGTGAGTAGTTGAGTTTGCAGTCCATGCTGCAGCATTTCAGGTTTCTGCATTGTTGGTAATTGGGGTAACTGCTGCAGTTGCTGCACTTGTTCCCCTTGATTTAACATGCAAGAAGGCAGAGTGGTCTGAGCCAAATTGTCAGAGAGTGGTGTTTGATCTTCATGCATGCTTTGCACTATAGAAGCAGCATCCTCAGAACCTACACCAAAACTGGATCCAAAGCTCATATCCTTGCTAGATGCAAAGGGATGGATATGATCAGCTACAGGAGGGGCTGTAACTTGAAATGAAGAGGCTTGATTGGATGCTGTGGCTTGGGTAGTGGTTGCAAAACCTTTCCCTGAACTTGGCTGGTTGGTAGCTGCTATGTCTTGCATGACTGCATCTCCTGGAGACATGTGGAGTTTTGCTGGAACAGAGCTGGTGGAGTCCAAGGTAGTCGTACCAAGAATAGAGACAGCAGGCACCGAGGTTTGGACGGACACAGTGGAGGGAGGAACAGAGACAGCAGGACCCAAAGTTTGTACAGATACAGTAGAGGGAGGAACAGAGGACACTGGAAGTAAGGATGGAGAAAAACGTACTCCAGGCAGAGCTTCTGAGTACTGCAAATCCTCATGGTCTGAAGCTGCAGCAAATGAGAAGAATAGGTTTTAAGCAGTATTTAGGCAATTAATATTAAACAAATCTATTTTTATAGTTTAATCTGACAAAGACATACATGTTACTGTACAGTCTGTTACAGTGTGAATTGCACACAGTAAAACTGGCTTAAGTAAATGTTCGAAATTGTACATGCTCGTTATTTATTTAAGTAATTCTAATCCTTGTCCTATAAAACAAACTCAAAGCCAATTAAAGAATAAAAATTGCTAGTTCTGTACCTCGCTCAATCGGGCCCTGGTTCTCCTCTGCTGGTGATGGAGTGGAGGCTTCACGATTAGACTGGGAGTCACGATGACGAATGGTCTGATTAATGAAAAATCGCCAGCGACCCACTGGAGAAGACTGAGGGGCAGAGTCTAATAATAGAAGAGACAGAACCACAAATGGGAAAAGAAACAATGCAGCAACATAATCAAGCTAACCAATTTCTAAATTAAAACCTGCCCAAGAGGACTACCTCTCAGCTTCTTATTTAGATTTGACCTTTAACATATTATTTAGTAATCTATAATATTTTTGTTAAAAAATAAATAAATAAAGTATTTAGACCCATTATTCAATGCTCAGTTGAAGCACATTTGGCAGAAATTACAGCCTCGAAATGATTTTGGGTATGACGCAACAAGCTTTTCACCCCTGGATTGGGGGATATTCTGCTATTCTTAATGGCAAATCTTCTCAAGATGGGTCAGGTTGTATGGGGACCATCGAGAGACAGCCACTTTCAGATCATTCTAGAGATGTTCAGTAGGGTTCAATTCAGGGCTCTGGCTGGGCTGCTGGAGGACATTCACAGAATTGTTCCTAAGCCACTCGTGTGTTGTTTTGGGCTTGGGCTTTTGTTATGAAGGAAGGTGAACCTTCAGCCCAGACTGAGGTCCTGAATGCTCAGTGTTGGGCAACGTTACTTTTAAAAGTAACGCATTACAATATTGAGTTACTCCCCAAAAAAGTAACTAATTACGTTACTTAGTTACTTTTTATGGAAAGTAATGCGTTATATTACTTTTGCGTTACTTGCATCTCTTTCCTTTCTCCTTTTCCTCGACTATTTCAAAATAATAAGAATACTTCCATCGCAATAATGTAATTCTCTGGTTTGCCATCTCCGCTTCTGACCAGCTTCTGTTCCCGCTGTTCGCACGTATGAGTGCGTGATTCTACGTGACTACGTTCGTTTTAATTCAGTATTTATTTTTTTATGCAAAATAATTTAACTGAAAAGTAACTCGCATTACTTTTTTAAAAAAGTAACTCAGATATTAGTGTGTAAATGTATAAAGTAACGCGCTACTTTACTCGTTACTCCAGAAAAGTAATATTATTACGTAATGCACGTTACTTGTAACGCGTTACCCCCAACACTGTGAATGCTGTGGAACAGGTATTTATTAAGAATATCTCTGTACTTTGCTCCATTCAGCTTTCCCTTAACCCTGACCAGTTGCCAAGTCCTTGCTACAGAAAAACACTCCCACAGCATAATGCTTTACTTTTGGGATGGTTTTGGGGAGCTGATGAGAGGTGCCAGTGCCAGTCTAGCCACTAGCCATATAACCCAGATTGTTGTAGGGCTGCAGTGATAGTTGTCCTTCTGGATCTTTGTGCTATTTCCAAAGAGGATCTCTGAAGCCCAGTCAGAGTGACCATTGTTTTTTGTTCTGATATGCATTGTCAGCTGTGAGGCCTTCTATAGAGAGGTGTGAGCCTTTCCAAATCATGACCAAACAAAAAACTTCTCCACAGGTAGACTCCAGTGAAGGTTTAGAAACATCTCAGCAACAATCCGGATTAATGGGAGACACCTGATCAAATTTTCAAGTTTTGTTGAATAGGGTCCAAATACTTATTCAAATGTGATATTTCAGATTTTTTTAACTTAAAAAATTTACAGACATTTCTAGAATTCTTCCACTTTGTCATTATGGGATAGTGAGTGTAGATTAAGAATAAAAATTCAATTCGAAAGCGGAGTATTACGCTGCAACCTAACAAAAGTGTAAAAAGTAAAGTGAACTATCAACCCACTCTACAACAGACATTCAATACACTCACCTGTAGAACTTGATGGAGTGCTTACATGTAGCTGCTCCGAAGATCCATTCTGAAAGAGAAAGTGATGGCAAGAAAGAGAAAGAGAGGAGCATTGCAAGAGAACTGGAACTTGACCTCAACAAACCTAAATGTATTAGATGAATTTTAATAATCAAGAAATGAACTAAGCATAGAATTTATTTATTTAATCATTTTCATTCTCTTTCCTCATATGGTGCCCCTTAAAAAGAGTGCACACTCCCACTATACAACCATAAAACAAAACATAACTTCTGAGTTCATTTGACATATAATTTTCCTTTTTATTTGAATTGTATTTTTTTTTTTTTTTTTTTTTTTTTACAAATTTTATATAATTGTACCATAATAAAACAACACAGACCTTTGACTGAGTGCTAAGGATCTCCTGGGATTTCTTCACTATAGACCTCATGTCCTCTACAAACTTTTCTTTCTCTGATTCAAGGACAAAGTCCTCTTCGACCTATGGAGCACATTACAAAAAAATTGTCATTAGCGCACTTTTATTCCATTTTCTTTACCAAATAAGTCACCTGCTAATTCATTTTCATCAGCCAGCTCTCCCAATCAAATGACAGATACTAGTCAGTGATAGTGAACATGTGAATTCAGAAACAGTCACAGCATTAAATGGCAACATAACACATTCTAAGGGTTTATAGAAGTCTTATACATAAGAACTCTCATAAGTATATCTTTTACAGACATTTGCTCAATACATCTCCATAAATGGCTAAAGTTGCTGTGACTGGCAAAGGAGAAATTTTGGAGGAGCCAAATTTGTTCCCTAGCTCCTGATCACAGATGGTTGTGGCATCATCGCAAGATTGCAAGTTCAAATCTGATGCCACAGCTGTTCATGGCCAGGAACCAAGAAGGCAAAACTGGCTTGATGGGAAGAGTAGCATACATATTTTCTATTGCACTTATTGGAAATAGCAAAAAAATTGTTTTCATTTATCAAGCAAAGAGAAAAACATTTATTTAAAATTCCATGCTCAATAACAATATGTTCAAAACCACATAAACCAAAATGTATACAAATCAAACCATGTAATCCGCTATATCTTCAGGTGCATCTTCCTCGATATCAAATTTGAACGTGACCATCTTGTTACTGTGAGTTTCGAGCTGGCACTCCACCATGTTTTCGCCAGTGTTTGACACCTGAAAATGCAGAAACAGTATTTTTTCTTCTGATGTCAGCTTGCTGTAGCTAATTAATACATTTTCTGCAATGAAAAATACGGGAAAAAATTATTCAAAAGAACTAATGTTTACCTGCAGCATGCTCAGCTGAAAGTGAGTGGCTCTCTCAGGCCGTTGGTAAGAAGACCTGCGTTGAGTCTTTAATTTTTCCAGCTTTCCATTAATCAAGGGTAATGGAGATTCCTCTTTACTGACTAGAGTAGAGCTGGAAGCAAAAGTTGACAAACAAAAAAAACCCCAACTCTATATAAATCTTTGAACAGATATCAAAGAAAACATCCTAACACATGAGTTCAAAAGATAGGAACTTAAGTGTCTGAAACATACCCTACTAAAGAATGTCGGTTGGTAGATTGGTTTGGGCTCCCCTATTCGTTTAGTTGAAGAGACAAACAAACATAAATACAGGGGGGAAAAAAAATAAAAAATAGCAACAGAAAAGAAGGCAATCAGCTAAACTGCTAATATAAAAATTCCATTAAAAAAAAGCAAAACCAAAACTCTACAAAATCTATAGACACAAAGCTTTGAGAAATAGCAAGCTCGATTCTGTAAGTATATGCTTGATTTAGTGGATGTTAAAGTTAAAATCATAGGGTACCAAACAGAAATGTTAATTTTCTTTTCAAATAAAATAAATTGAGATAATTGTTTATAATATTTGCTGGTACAGGATGTCTTAAAGCACAGTTACAATAAATGTTACATTGATAAGGATAAGCATTTGTACCTGTGCAATGCCCGACAATGCAGGGTCAAAGTCTGCCAGTAAGTTTGAGGGAAGGGAAGTGCCATTAGAACCGGGGAGCTGTGCACTGGTAGGAGGAAGGGAAGGAACTATATTGTTTAGCCCAGCCTGGCTTAGCTGTGTTTCAGCCGGCACGAGGACTTCTGAAGCAGTGGGGGCAAGGTGGGAGCCTGATAAGTTGGTACTGTTGAGGGACGTATGAGATGGGCTGGAGGTTATCTGCAGGGATTGCAGGGCAACCTGAGAATACAGTGGCTGCACAGATGTGTCTGCAGTCTCAGCGTACATGTCTGCATGCGATTGAGCCTGTGATTGCACATGTGTTTGTATGTGGGTATGTGCCTGTGACTGAGTACATGTCTGGCTGTGAGAATGGGAAAGCAAGATTGATTGGGGCTGATGTTGTGGGGAAGGTGGTAGGCCTGCTACAGCATGACTATAAAGTGCTGCAGTCTGAACTTGTGTTTGACAGGCTTCCCTTTGTAAGTTTTGTGATGCCACACCAGGGTGCAAAGTGGATGATAAAGGAGATGACTGTTGGTTGAGATCTAGAGCCACAGCAGTTTGGTGGGATGGTGGAGGTTGCTGAATAGACGACAAAATCTGGGCCTGAACCTGAAGCTGTACTGGTTGCTGCTGCAACTGTTGGATTTGCTGTGGTTGCTGTTCATACTGTTGAATAATTTTGGGCTGCACATGGGATATAGGCTGCATGGCAGTCTGAAGAGTGATGCCACCTGGCTGTTGCTGTCCCTGCAGAGCAGGCTGTGTCTGTGCTTGAACTTGATTTTGAGCCTGACCGGTCTGCTGTAAGTACTGCTGTGTGGTAGGTACTGTGGCAGGAACTACAGTACCTGCGGATACAGCAATGGTAGTTGGCACTGTTACTGGAGACAAAACCATTCGCCGATACTGATGTTGTTGATGCTTTGCACCTTGTGTAAAATCAATTTGCACTGGCTGAATAGTGTGTTGACCGAGTTGTGGGGTATGAAGATACTGCACTGTATGCAAGGCAGAAGGGGCCTGAACTTGAGACTGAATTTGGTTTGATATTTGAGTTGATGCTGTTATCCCTGGAACTTGACAAAGAACAGGGGTTATAGAGTGATGTGGCATAACTTGAGCTTGAAGATTCTGTCCCTGTACAATCATTTGAGTCTGTGATTCACTTGTGACATATGCCTTGGAATGTACTTGTGACTGTGCTGAATCCTGTCTCTGTATTGGAATCGGAAATGCCATGTGAATCGCGTTAGTCTGTGCTACAGATGAACTTGCAGATTGTGCTGCCGAGAGACTGTGGGGCTGTAAAGGAGTTTGACTATGCATTTGTAATGCATCACCTTGTTGTATTGGACCTTGAGTCTGAGGTGCTGACAGAGTCAGTGCATGTTGGTCAGTGTGTACAGGGGCTTGTAACTGACTTGAAATTTGGGAAGTAATCATTTGTGATGATGACTGAGCACCAGTTGTTACTTGTGACTCTATAACAGAAATTCCATCTTGCTGCCCAGAAAGGACAGTTTGTTGCTCTACTTTGTGTTGAGTAACAGTTTTTTCCGACTGAAGGGGCTGTTGTAGTAACAAGGTTTGCTGCTGCTCATGCTGAAGTAAAATCTGCTGCTGCTGTTGAACAGTCTCAAGACTTACGGCTTGCTGTTGCCTACTATGTTGCTGCACAGGGGCTACTTGTTGATCCAACTGTTGATTCTGGTGTAAAAATAAAGCTTGCTGTTGAAGATGTTGTTGCTCTTGCTGTTGTTTAAGTAGACTCTGCTGTTGCTGTTGAACAATGTTAATAGTAGCAGCTTGCTGTTGTCCACTGTGATGTTGCCCAGGGACTACATGTTGGTTTGACTGTTGTTGTTGTAAAAACAATGCTTGCTGCTGAAGGTGCTGCTGGTCCTGCTGTTGCCTCAGTAGAGCTTGCTGCTGAACAGTCTGAAGAGTAACAGTTTGCTGTTGTCCACTGTGATTTTGCCCAAGGGCTACTTGTTGGCTTGGCTGTTGTAAAAACAAAGCTTGCTGTTGAAGCTGCTGATCCTGCTGTTGACTGAGCAAACCCTGTTTCTGAATAGACTGCACAGGGGCTACTTGCTGGTCCAACTGTTGATTCTGTTGTAAAAATAAAGCTTGCTGTTGAAGATGTTGTTGCTCCTGCTGTTGTTTAAGTAGATTTTGCTGTTGCTGTTGAACAATGTCAATAGTAGAAGCTTGCTGTTGTCCACCGTGATGTTGCCCAAGAGGTACTTGTTGGCTCAACTGTTTTTGCTGTTGAAAAAATACAGCTTGCTGCTGATCTTGTTGCTGCTCAGTTAAAGCAGGCTGCTGCTGTTGAACAGTCTCAAGAATTACAGCTTGCTGGTCCCTATGTTGCTTTTGTAAAAATAAAGCTTGCTGAAATCGTTCCTTTTCCTGGTTTTGGTTGGGTAGTGCCTGCTGTGACTCTGTATTTTGCTGCTGTTGTTGTTGTATAAGAACCTGCTGTTGCATCTGTAATTCTCTCTGTTGTTGTACTAATATATGCTGCTGTTGGTCAATATGTAGCTGAAAAGCTTGTTGCTCAGATTGCTGCTGCATTTGAAGTTGTGAAATGTTCTGCAATACAGACTGCTGCTGTTGTTCAAGCTTTTGCTGACGTAGTAAACTCTGCTGCTGATCTATTTGGTGCTGCTTTTGACTTTGCTCTAATTGCTGTTGCTGTTGAAGGAGCTGAACATGTTGTAAAAAAACTTGATTTTGCTGTTGTTCTAGCTTCTGTAATAAAGCCTCTTGCTCTAATTGTTGTGACTGTTGTTCTGTCTGTTGTTGTGGTAATAGCAGGTTCTGATATTCTAAATATGGTTGATTTTTCTGTGATAAAGACTGCCGTTCAAAATGCTGTTGCTGTAAAATTATTTGCTGTTGTAGCAACATAGCTTCTTGTTGCTCCAAGTGCTGCTGCATTAGTGCCTGCTGTTGTTGCTGCTGCTGCTGCTCCCCTGCCGGTTGTGAAATAGCTTGCTGCTGTACTTGCTGCAACAATGGTGGATTCTGTTGCTCCATCTGCTGCGTCACTGCAGAATTCTGGTGTTGCATTGGAATTGGTTTCTCTTGCTGCCCTATCTGTTGTTGTGAATATATTTGATGTTGGTTCTGCTGTTCCATATGCTGTATACTTTGAACTGTTTGTTGTTGCTCTGCAAGTGGTAACTGTGGGGGAGTTGAGTGCATCATGGCTACATTTTGGGGTTCAGCATGACATTGCACATACAATTGTTGATGGTGGTGTTGCAACAATTGCGGGTCCTGCTGTTGTTCCATTGAGAGTTGCTGAATGGAGGCTTTCCGTTGGACCTGTTGTTGAATTACAGACTGCTGTGGTTTAGGTACTCCTGCTGATTGTTGTGCATATACCTGTTGCTGTGGATCTATCTGCTGAGGGTGCACCAAAGTCTGCTGTTGATGGGTTAGTATATATTGTTGCTGTGAGACACTTGACTGCAGCTGCTGCTCCTGCAGAACTAACTGTGCATTCTCTATCTGCTGTTGTGACATTCCTGCTGAAGTAGGGGGCTGTTGAATTGATATCCCCTGTTTTTGAATTTGCTCCATCTGTTGTAATGATGTTGGTGGCTGTTGTAGCAATGTAGTCTGCAGATCCAAAACTACCTGATGTTTTGGTTGAACTGCCATTTGTTGGGGCAAAATTTCAGTTTGTGGCAGAGGGGCAATGTTATGCTGGCTCTGTTTATTTTGTGGCATCAAGTTGCTTAAAGATGATCTTATTGGGTCTGCAGAAAGAATACTAATTGGGGCGGGGGGTGAAACTGGGTTCACGTATGACTGTGTGTGTATAAGAGGAGCATGAGAAGTGACTGCCTCGCCTGGTTGGGGAAGTGCTGCTTGTGTTATTTCTGTGGGATATGGGGCCAGTGACTGCAGGCAAGTATGAATATGGCAATCATTGGAGACAGCATGTGGAAAGAAAAGGGGAAAAATGTAAGAATACGGATTAGTATGGATCATTAATCATCCAAGGGTAAGAGGACAATGTAGAACCTAAGGCTCAGTGCATGCTATCAAAATGCATCAAAAACAGTGCATGATATCAAAAAATTTCAAATGAAAACAAATCTAAGGCCTCTAAATGATGCATGTACAAATTGAATGTACATGATCATTTAGATAACTTGAAATTGCAAAAAATAAATAAATAAATAAATAAATAAACCCAATAAAATAAACGTTTTATACAATCGACAAAATATGTCAGGGTTTCTAAAATGTTTCTAAGTCTAAAAAAGTTTACAATTTAAAAATAAACTGGAAAATTTCAAACTTTTAGGCCTCAAATTCTTAATGGTCTTAAAAAGGTCTTTAATTTGACTGAAACCTGGTGAAACGCTGCATATGCTGTATAAAAGATAAGAAACTAATATATTTTTAAGGATTATAAAATAAATTCTAATGGCTGTATATGCTGTGAACTTACACAGTGTCAATACATGTTTAAAATCACTATACCAAGTTTATTTGGCTTGGTTTGGATTGCTTAAACATGAATGCTCTTAAATCCCACCATTATATATAATAAAGTGACACTATTAGGAGTGTAACAAAACATTCTGATCATGATTCAATTTGGATTACTGTACTGGCTTCACGATTCGATTAGTTTCTGTTTAGTTATCCAAAATCTTTGAAAATCATTTGAATAAACTAAAAATAGATTTAATTTAATAAACAGTCTTTGACTCAGGAAAAATATCTGATATTTCTGAAAGAGACTCAAAAGTTGTCTAAAATACCAAAGTTCTGCAACTTCTTTCTTGGGGTTAGACTGCAGATAGAGCTCTTTTTAAGTGTTATAACATGGTTGTGTAACCAAATATAGCATAATGTATGACAATCATTATGACCCAGAGCAATCAGACTCAGAGTGCTCGTTGGATATTTGAATTCTAAAGGTTGAGCAGAGTGGGACCTCTGGTGTTCACACAGTGAAACCGCATTAAAATGCATAATTAATAGAATGCTGTTTTTCACAGTGTGCATCACACATTGCCGTGATTCACTTTTGCATTGCAAAGCGTTGTGTCATGACGGAGAACCTCAGAGCAGCAAAAAGACCCGAGTTGTTCGCAAAATACCAATATGGAAATTCAATGGAATAAATCTGTGTTTTACTAATATTAAATACACCCCTCAAAACACAGTGGCTGTATGCGTAACACATTAGCACTACTTCATAATATATATCCTATACTGTATGCACAAACATCAACACAAATGGCACCATATATCCCATATGACAAAACAACAAATGTATATAATATAATGTACTAATAAGTGTACCTGCCCATCAGTATCAAGTCTGCCTGGACAAATACATAATCTGAAGTACACTGTGTCCAGTTCTCCAATTGAAGCAAATAAAGAGTAAGAATAACTGGATACAGTGGAGTCAATTACAAGGGAAAATTGCTGCATTGTACAAGACGTGACCTGTGTTGTGACTTTTATTTGGTTTTATTAGGGCGATACGTACAGATGTTCCAGTGGGATAGCTGGTCTGTGTGTTAGCAAAAGAGATCCCAGAGTCTCCTGCAGAAGAAAATGGTTGGCTCTGCGCACCTGCAAATGATTCTCCACTAATTGCAGAGAGGTTCTCCGTTTCTGAAAAATGCATGGAAAACAAATACTTGATGTCATATGATTGAAAAAAGAAATAATCGTCATATAAAGTTGCACATTCAAGGTCTCATAAGACAAGTTAGATGTCTGTAGTGAACAGCACCTATTAGGCCTTGTGTGTTGTTCATGGGGATCTGTTGTCGGGTGTGTTGCTCCACCTCTGACAGGTCCTCTCCCTCCCTGTGCCCCCCAGTGATGCCCAGAGTGGCAGCAGTAGGAACTACAGAAGCCCCAGGACCCAAGGAAGAGGGGAAAGAAGTATAACTAGTGGTGACGGAAACAGGAGCCAAAGCAGAGTCCCGCCTTTCCTCTAGGGTTCGCTGTTGTCGCGTTGCACGGAACTTCTTAATCTGAGTTATCTTGTCTCGGATTGACTTTCCCACCACCTTTGCGTCACTCTCATGGAAAAACCCAGACTTGACCTAGAAAGTGCAGGAGAATAAATGCTAACTCCAAAATGTGCTGCTGCTAAATCGAATATCTCAAAAGTATTACTAAAGCAATTTCTATTTATTTCATGGCTCCCTCACCATCTCTAATGCAACTTCCTCTGCGCTGTCATTCTCCAGGTTGTAGCTGAACTCGATGGCCTCATTGTCCTTGTGCTTGCCCTTCAGTTTTTTAGGCTCCTCCACCCAAATGCGCAATGCCAAACAATCCTGACTGCCCGTGTCCTCTTCCGCCAACTCCACTCGCACACCTGTGTCCTCGCCAAAGAAGGTATGGTTGAGCAGGTCCTTAATGGAAAGCCTAAATGGAAAACAGCCATAATGGAAAGGCATTACTTATATGATGTGTAACATTTCTGCATGCTATAAGAAAAATATATATATTTTTTTTAATACGCGCTTACCGCTCGCATCGGTTCTGCCGAATGCAGCCCTCGATGATTTCTTTGATTTCTGGATCGTTCACTTTATTAAAACTAGCCGGCTTGATCCCCTGCAAACATGAAGTCTGTCGTTCATTTTCGGTAAAACGCGTCCGTTTGTAATCAAGAATTAGGCGGAATTGGTACAAACATTTTAAACCAAATCAAAACATTCAGTACAAAAGCAATAATGAAAACCATTTGCTTCCTTTGAGCCTTACACTGGTGACCTTGCGGTAGATCTGAGCGGCATTTTGGCACTCAGAATAAGGATACTCAGATGTAGCCATCTCAAGCATGCACATGCCAAAGGCATAGACGTCCACAGACTCGTCATAGTGTTCTTCGTACATTTCTGGGGCCATGAACTCTGGGGTACCTGAGCAACGAAACCATAGTTAGAATTCGAGTCATTTTATAAGAAATATATCTGCTGAATACGAAACATGTACTCGCTTTAATATGAGCTTCTGTTTAACCAGCTTCTATTTACTGGCTGGTTTGAGCTCAGCAGTACTATATTGAATTCAAGTGAGAACACATTCAAATATAATATAGCGTTCGTATACTCCATAATTACCCATCTCTCTACATCAGATACTTGTCTCTTTATCGCTCGTTGAAAGTGAAAGCTTGCAATTCCACATGATATTAGGAAATGGACAACACACACCCAAGTATTTATTGCTTTTTCTGTTGTGAACATTTGAACTACCCCTAACAATTAGCTTCAAAATCAATAAGTTATTGACAGCAGTGTGAGCAAGCACACAGAAATCGATAATGTCGAGCTGGAATAAATGCTGAACAAAAAGCAACGAGCAAAGACTTTGGATTTAAACAGAAAAGACGTGCGAACAAAACACGAATTGGCAGCAAAGCCACCGCATAATCACCGCAGATTAAATACGTGCCAGCTACAGTGATTACAGCTGTAGGGTTGTTGCAACAGCAGTAATGAAAACAAATCTACGACAAGTGAGACCGGAAACGCACCAATCACACTCTTGGCAAAGGAGGTCCTCATGAGCGTGGCCAGGCCTAGGTCACCGATCTTCACTGAGCCTGTGGGGCCTGTGATAAAAATGTTGTCGCACTTTAGGTCACGGTGCACGATGGGCGGGGTACGCGTGTGCAGGAAATGCAGACCCTTCAGGATTTGCCTGCACCAGCTGCGCAACACCTTCGGCTTCATAACCTTAAAGCGCTTAAGGTACCTGAAAAGCACAGAGCCAACAGAGCAATCAGTCAGAACAGGTTACAGCATAATAAACATTTTAACATCCTGTTTGAACACCTTTTTTTTTTTTACAATACCTACATAAAAAAAAAATATCCTGATGTTTATAATGAATTTGAACTGGCAAGTGTTAGTCAGTCATGTGATCAAGAATGGGTTTATAGTAGAACAGCTTACAGCTGCTTTTCACCATAGAAACTAAACTCGCTAGAAGACAAGGTCCTCGACTCTGTCGCTGTAGCTTTTAGAGTATAAATAACTTGAGTGTCTGATTCATTGCGACGTGTGGGTACTGACGTTTTAAGTGTTCCGGAGGTCATGAGCTCCGTGACGAGGACGATGCACTTCTTTCCTCGGACGGTCGACTCCCAGAAGTCGTAGAAGCGCACGATGTTTGGGTGCTGCAGGCCTTTTAGCATCTCGGCTTCCTCTTTGAAGCGCTGCTGCTCAGCCTTGGTCAGCTTTCCATCCTGAACATGGCACACACATGTACATACACGCAGCTCAGACTGGGCATGGCATCACATGAGACACTATAATGTTTATTCAATGGGATTTTATTAGATGTAATTTTGCCCTTAAATTTATTAAGATATCATGAGGTCAGGTATTTTTTCTCTTACAATAACTAAAGGAAGCAAATCATAATTAAACAATTTGTGGTAATCATGGTACAGGGATAGAACAGCATGGATTAGCATGAGATTTTGAGTTGCCCTTTGAAAAATTTGCTTATTGTGACGAAGGTTGGATGCTTTGCACCAATTCTTTTGTTCTGTAAGAATGTAACCCTGCAAAATATGCTCGGTTATGCAGGCATCCCGGGGTAGGTAGGGGCGATTTTAGAGGGCTCAAACATTTGGAAGAGTGCATGCTTTTCGATGCCATGTATTCCTCTCTGCATTCCATACCGCTTCTGACCAGTAGATGGAGTAAAGTTGTGTAAAGTCATGCGGCCAGGCAACACCCAGCCATAGCAGGTAGATGTATGTTTGTGTTTTGCCAGTCGTGATTATATTTTCCTATCACGAGAGATATACCTTGAAAACCTCTCTGGGTGATGTAAATTCCACAAAATGGCAACTCTCTTAACAAAAATCACAGACAAATCAATTGTGATGTTTTCAGTGCATTCAAATCAAATCAGACATTTACTTATAATATAGCAGAACAATATGGCAGAGAACCCTAATCAGGCTTCGGGGTCATGTCATGGATTTGGACTGTAGCTAATGTTAACTGTCTGCTACATTTACTCAGGACTACAGTTTGTTCCTGATCACCATCACTGCATCCCATCGTATATCTGCAATAAATGGACATTCGGTGCAACCCAGACGAGGATGGGTTCCCTCTTGAGTCTGGTTCCTCTCAAGGTTTCTTCCTTAAGCCATCTCGGGGAGTTTTTCCTTGCCACAGTCGCCACTGGCTCACTCATCAGGGACAAACTTACACTTATAAATAACATTCATTTTTTATCACCACATTATCTGTGTAAAGCTGCTTTGAGACGATGTTAAAAGCGCTATACAAATAAAAATGAATTGAACTGAATGTCAATTTTGAACTTGTTCATGAGAGAAACTGCCATAACACCAATGAAAGGATAGAATTTCTCCAAGGACTTCCATCCGTCCAATCCAGATAATGGATGGTCATAAAAAACCAGGAAACAGCTTGGGCTTAACAAAGTGGTGTTAATTACTAAAATTATACCTAGTAAGTAAGTAAAAAAAGACTAGTCGCCTATTTAAAGAAATCTTCTAACTGCTAATGAACTAAGTAATTAACTCCTTTAAAACAAGTTAATAACAGAACTGCTCAATCGAATAAGGTTAAGTATATTTTCTAATACTTCCCGTGGGCTCACCACCTGCAGGAGGGACCGTAAGGGACGGTGCTGTGAGGATTGGGCAGCAGTCGAAGGCGGGGGCCCGCTTAGACTGCTGCCCCCGCGACCCGATTTACGGATAAGCGGGAGAAAATGGATGAATGAATGAATGAATATTTTCTAATAATATTTTTGAACTGAACACAAAACAGTTGCTTTCTTGTTTCCTACTTCACGATCCTTACATTTATGAATGCATTTTCATTGTTTTATCATATGATATCCACCATGCACAATCTCCTCATCATGTTTTACTGACAAACAATGATTTTGCGATTTGATTGAAATAGAAATGATGCGACAAACGTTCGTGTATAAAGGATGATGAAAAACGTTTTTTGGACTAAATATTTATGTAAAGCCTTAATGTTCTTTTTGAACCAACCACTGGTCTGCAGAGCTCCACCATCTGATAGAGAATAATTGCTCAAAACATCCAGAAACATCAAGTAGCAGACAAAGGATGCTAGCATAAACACTGAGCACAAGCTCATCCTATATACATCATTCGACTATAAAGCGGTGAATACTATCTGTTGGGGTCTAGGGGACATTTGGCAAATTTATACAAGGAACACATAATGTATTGCGATTACTTGACCCTGTTATTCTCTTAGTGCTGGTTGGCAGTGGTTGAGCCTGACCTCTGTAGGTCAACAGGATGAAGAGGTCACAACCTAATAACCATGACAAACCCCGTCTAAAACCAAGAATAAATAGGAGGAACACAACAAACTCTGTACTGTGGCACATGGGGAAAGAAGGACAATGGGTTTAGTGATGGACTGCATTAAGTAGTTTGGTTTCTGCTTGTGGTCCAGGAGGGAATAAAAGGATTAATAAAATGCTACATCCTCCATCTGAATCTTCTGTAGTCTCAAAAATGGTGGTTCTCTAAATGCAGTCGTGGGACTCCCATGGGTCTCTGAAGCACATCTCTCGATTATTTATTTCTATCCTAATTATAAACTATAACTGCTGCTTCATATAAAATGAGTTAAATGAATAAATAAATAATTATTTTATTAGACATGTGTCTTGTAGGGGGGAACAGACAGGAATTGTAAATACGCACACAGTCATTTTTTCCCAACCTTGGCTCCCAATTTGGCAGCCTACATAGGGTGTGAAGTGCTTGCCAGGTTTCCTGTTAAAAGTCCATTGCAACCTTGGGACACCTTCCTGATCCAGATATGAGAAAGATTTCAATACGTTTGGCAAATTGGGAAAAAGAGTGATATGAAAAAGTACAATTTAGATATATGTATATAAAAAAAAGAAGAAAGTAAAAAAAAAAAAAAAAAAAAGGTAATTTCCTTTACTCATGGGTGACTTTATATTTATTTCTATAATTATGAGCCTAAAATAGATCATGGATGCACAAGGTTTGAAAACCCATGCTCTAAATAGTCCCACTAAAACATTTTGCTGGCCCTTATTCTACTTGTTTTCTACTAAAATCCAATAAAATATGCTGGGTTTACAGCATCTCAGTTTACTTCCAGATGTGGAAGTGTGGCTTTGTTTCAGTCCCTTATAGAAGTTTCCATGACTCTTTGTGTATTTCATTTATTTCTGCATCCTGTGATGTCTATTGTCTCTTTAAGGTTCCTCAAGGACGGTAAGTGTTACCAAGATTTTCCTGCATAAGTATGAGTGTGTGTTGAGCTTAAGGTTATCTGAGTGTTAAGGTTATGTCTTGTGTCTAGGTTTTTGTGTGTGCGTGCGTGTCCATCCGCAGCAACTTGTCCTAGCGTTCGGTGTCTGAGGAAAAAAAAAAAAAGTCCACTTGCCAAATCAAATTCAGTATTGTTTATCAATCTTTTTCAATGAAGGCAAACGTACACGCATACTCGTCATCCATGACATCATAAGGCACTTAGTTAACATGATTACTTAACTTGATGTGAGCGTCATCTCTGGAGAGCGATTTCAAGTAAAAATCGTTGCATGCTCATGAATCCAACTGACACTTTCTGATGACATCTTTAAATCCGTCCTAATCCTTATGGCCCCTGCTTTCAAATGGCCTTTAATTAGATTATGCATCATGCACTCAGTGTAATGGTTAGGGGGAGAAAAAAAAAAGTGTTGGTGCACAGACAGGATGAATGGAGGCAAAGACAGCAGAGGAAGAGAAATTAAGGGCTAACCTTTAAGACGACGAAACAGAGAATGAACAAAACAGAATGATAGAGTAGGTGCACTGAGGAAGTGAGGGAAAACAAGGAATAAGGCTTTTTTTTTGTTGTTGTGGCAGAGCAATGGATATAACATTCCCACACATAATTAGGACATGCGTCAGGGTGAATAAGGAATGCAATCGCGTATAGCCATGAATTGCTTTTGACGAGCCTGTAGGCCCGCGAGTCAAAGACGTCATGCAACGCAGAGTCTGTTTTCTAAAATCTGATGTTGTGCTGTTGGGTGGCAGAATTGGTTGAGTGCTCATGTTTTTAAAAACACATGCTGCTGAATCAGACCTTTCAAAGCCAACAAACTAGCCAAGCTAACTATCATATCAATTATGAACAAAAAATGTAACAGGCTTAGCTTAGCTAGTAAACATGCCTAATTTATATTGCTCCGACAAAAGTATGCAGCTCATCAAAAAATCCACATCGACAAACTACGGTAGCTAACTACAACCAGAGAGCCAGATTCCTTTAGATAGTCACGTTCCTGTAGATAATAGAAGTCTATGGCTCGACGTTTTCACCTCTATGAAACCATTATAATTATAGGGTTAAAACAGCATTCAAAGGAAATATAAAAATAATTACTTGGTGTTATTTGGTTCTTGTTTTTTTTTTTTTTTTTTTTTTTTTTTACATTAAGCCAGGTTTAGCTTTCCCATGTGACACATTATAAAACCCATGTCCCAATTCCCTCTTTCTTTATTGTAGAAATGAAGGCCCAGGATCAAGACAAAGGTTCAAAGACCAAAAGCCACACCAGGGCTTCATCTGACTTGTTTTTTGTGTGTGTGATTTCAAAAACTCATGGAGTTTCTAAACAGTTTCTTGTACTGAGAAAAGAACAGAAAATTACACACTATATGGACAAAAGTTTCTGGCCTGACCACGAGATTTGACTTTGCTTTTTGAAAATCCCATTCCACATTTAGTCCCTATTTGCTGTTATAACCTCCACTATTCTGGGAAGATGCTTCACTAAAGCTTTGCATACTTGAGGAGATGTGTGTTCATTCAGCCATTAGGGTGTTAGTAAAGTCAAGTATTGATGTAGGGTGAGGAATCCTGTGGTGCAATCAGCATTTCCATTTCCAATTTATCCCAGGTGTTCTGTTTTTGGTTTTGTTATTGTCATGCCATTACATTCCATATAATTTGCACTTCTATATCTAGATAGATAGATAGATAGATAGATAGATAGATAGATAGATAGATAGATAGATAGAT
>JAAIIK010000037.1:2563883-2581284 GCA_014706435.1 Silurus glanis
CACACACACACACACACACACACACACACACACACACACACACACACACTTACAAATATTCCACACATGACAACAGAGTCTGCCATTGCAACGAGTAGAAAATTAATTCATGCATTTGTGCACACACATAAACAAAGCACAGCATTTTAAATGTTACAATGCCCCATTAAGCCCATATCATATATCTGAATAAACAGCTAAACTGGGAAAATTCACCAAACTATGACCAAGTCACCCCACATTAAACTATCTTGTAACACAAATACTCTAAATGCTCGCATCAAGGACATGAACGAAGTGAATTGAGTACAGCCAAAGAGGAGGTTAACAGAGGAGAATGCTGACCTACTAGAAACTTCCATTTCGTAGACTCTCCAGCTGAATGAATACATCTAATCCCTGACTGCGAAAGTCTGTTCTCAGTACTCACTATGCATAGCTGTAGGTGTGTGCAATTATTGACAGCAAAAGCAAGCTCTTGAATTTATACACAAGCAGGAGGAAACAGCACTGGGCCTGGTCTCACTGATTATCTTACTTAGTCATGTTCACATTATCGCCTTTTGTCCTTGTCTCATTTTATCTAAAGCTAATTTACCAGAGACACAGACATGCAGACATCTTGATATTTTAGTATTCGCTCATTATTCAAGTTTAATTATAACACAGGGTGGTGTGTAGGTGTGAAGTTTGGGTTGTGTATACACACACACACACACACACACACACACACACACACACACGATTATAGAATAAAACATGCTATAAGTTTATGTATTATACATATACAGTGCAACCTCAATACTCACGTGGGATACATTCTATGAACCCTCACGAGTAACAAAAAAATCGCAAGGTTTTGACTCCTCCTCGGCTCTACTTAATTCACTTGATACATGTCCTTGATGTGAGCATTTGAAGTATTTGTTACACGATAGATTAATGTGGGGTGACTTGGCCATAGTTTTGTGAATTTTGCCAGTTTAGCTGTTTATTTAGATATATGATAATATGAAAATCGGCTTAAAATTAGAGGTGTAACGGTACATGTATTTGTTTCGAAAATTTTCAGTACAGGGCTTTCGGCTCGGGTACCGAATGCAATCCTTTTTACATGCGGAACATAGTTACAGTCTGAGTTTCCTCAGGAACTTATTAAGTGGTGGACGGCAAGTTTGTTTAGTCTCCATCTCGCACTTTGCACACATTTTATTATTATTATCATTATTATTATTATTATTAAACTTGAAAACATACACAACAATGCCAGGGGTAAAAAAAAAAAAAAAAAAAAAAAAAAAAAATAGAGTTAGCGCAGTGTCACTGTGGCTACTCACTCTGTACTCTAAATAATTTTTTTTTTTTTTTTATGCATGCATGAAAACACAAACATTTTTTGTGGACAGTTAGAATTAACCACACACTAAGTGATGCCATGATAATCCTCTGTAGGGCTCATCCCTCTCTCTCTCTCTCTTTTCTCTCTCTCCATACCCCATTGCTCATGGCAGGTTCCCTTACTGCAGCTTTGACACAGTGATAATACCTCCCCTGCACTTTTAAAAAATTTATTTAGTCATATTATATGAAAGCACACATGGAATCTCAGGGTATCAAACCTCCCAGTATATAATCTGAGCTAGAGGGTGTTTAATTTTACTTCCTTATAGGCAGGATAGAAAGCTAAGAAGCAAGTAGCACAAAGAAGAACCACATTCATTACCATAAGAGTGTATTTGCATTCACCGATTTCATTCATCGGTCATCCATGATTTATTCTGGTAGGAATAAACGACTGATTTGTAAATAGTTTGAAAAAATATGCTATATTTTCATTAGAAGATATTAATAAATAATTAATCTTTTTTTTTTGTGCGTGTGTGTGTGTGAGGGTGTGGGAGTAAATGGAACTAAAAAAAACCCCAAAAAACCTAAAATCACGAATCTATTGGTCACGGTTTTTCATTACTTCTTGCAACAGAGGACTGAAGACATAGTATTGCGCTTCTTCCTGGTGGAGGCTATGAGACATCATACATCAGGTAGATTTGACTTGTTTGTGATGCTACAGTATATTTCATGAAGGTGCCATGGAGAAGTAAAGTGATGTGAATAAATTTCCCCACACAGCAGAATAAAGGTAAGGGTTTTTTTCTATTATATAAATAAAAGAAAACCTAGTTACTTTGTCTATATATATAAAAAAAAAAAAAAAAAAAACAGGTAAAAGGCAAAAACAGACAAGAATTGGAAAGTGAATAACTGGAAGAACGTTGTGGTTGTTTTGGAACAGGGAAGGTTGGAGACTTATTCTGGGTGTAAGGAATACTGAACAAACATGGCTACCATTCCATACTTCAACCCCATGAAATTACATCTGGACTGCATCTAATTGAAACCAACAACATCCCGAAGCATATGTCCAAGTTCTGTAATCGTAATTTAGAGAGCAAACAGTTGGCGGGAGTGTTACCTGTCATGGAATGGCCTGCCCAGTCCCCGGACCTAAATCCTATTAAACTGCTCTGGGAAACAAATCTCCAACAAGAGAAGATCACCTTTGGCAAGTTTAACAAGAGGCATGGAAAAGAATTTCAGCTCAATGTCTGGAGAACTGTCCCAAAGCCAAGAATATAAAGCTATTATTCATGCTTAGGGAGGATTTTTAAATGAAAATAAAGTGTAACATCTTTACGTAAATCTCCATACCATTAAATTACCTAATTTGTTGCATATAAACAAAAGCAACTTGCATGGGTCTCTCTGAAACCATAGCCCTGTACATTCACACTAACAGACTGACAAGCCAGGGTTCATTTTCGCTTGAAGTTCGTGTCACAACGCCACCGTTCCTGTTACAGTGGAAGTAAAATTTGATTCGAAATAGTTATGACAACTGTGACTAATCCAAGTCATGTGGATATAAAGGATTATTTCTATATGGCCTAAGTCAGCCTGTCCAACTTTGCATTCTCTACTCTTGTAAATGTATTCCTTTTGCTATTAATTTTACTACATCGTACTTACTAAATTATGAAGACCTGAATTATGAACACTTTCAGGCTTTCAAGGTTTAATAGATGTTAAGAGATACTTTAACAGGCCAATTTCCTCCCTTATGACTTGGTTAAGCTCAAGGCTGAGCGAGGGGGAAGGAGGATGGAGCCTGGCACGGCACTCGAATGCAGAGATTAGCCAGGTCCACAGTGTGGATTTAGCTCTAAACACATGACAGACTACGCCTTGCACACTAGGCAAACCAAACATGCTGAGAAACTGAAAAAAAAAAAAACAAAGTAATTGCTTTACTTGCCTTCACTCCTGCCTTTTACAGCTCCTAATTATAGACCAAAAAGCCACCGTTATATAGATGCCTGTTTTCGTTCCAATGATAATTTCACCATTATAATAAGTGTATCTTATATCTTATACACATTGTATCTCACATCTCTTAAGCACAGTTTTAGCTTGATACTTAATTGCTTCTCCTTCTGCATTCATTTCTGAAAATGACTTCTAAACATGTCTGTGGTGTGTTTATGTGTTTCACCAGTTTTCTAATGATGCCATTTCTATTCAAGGTCTACATTTGAACACATGTTTTTGTATACAACATCGAATATACATGAACACCTGTACACCTGCACATTCATGCAGTTATCTAATCAGCTAATCACAAGGCAGCAGTGCAGTGCATAAATTCATGCAAACACACGTCAAGAGCTCTGGGTACTGTGCAATATCAGAATGAAGAAAAGGTGTCCTCTCTGTGATTTTGGATGTGGCCTGGTTGGTGGTGTCAGATAGACTGGACTAAGAATTGCAGAAACAGTTGATCTGGGATTTTGCACACATAACTGTTTAGACAGAAAGTTGCATAAAACAAACAAACAAAAAAAAACATTGAATGTATGACAGTTGAATAAAAAATTCCTTGTAGATAAGAGATTGCCTTCAACAGCAGATGAACGCTCTGATCTCCACGTCTGTCAGCCAGGAAGACGAATTTAAAGCTATAATACGCACAGGCCCATCAAATTAAAAATAATAATTATAGCCTCAGATTCCTGTTCTTGCCTGATATGATGTGGTTTCTAGCTGTCAGAACCCACCCACCTCAAGGCCTGATATGTTCTTAGATTATTTATTTTCTCTGTGGTTTTAAAAAGTACTTATTTGAGTTACTTTAGACTTCCCCTACTTGCTGATTGTGTAAATGCGTATACAAGGAGTTGTACATGGGTTCATATAAAAATAAAGGGCAAGCATATGCATAAACGAACAGCTGTATGTTTCATTCGTACTTTGTAGCTTTTGTCATTTTCAATATGAGAAATAGTTTTTTTTACTTTATACATACTACATTAGAAATCCCTGGAACCCGAAATCGACATGCATGCGTGGATTGTACAAGTAAAATCCCACTGAAATTCGGAATGCTGCTTTAACACCTCATTTAATTTGCTACTCAACATTGGTTCACGTGACCTCTGAACGGTCCTGACCATGTCACGCTTGATGAGCTACTGCAATACAGATTTTTATGCAAACAGCTGTGTGCATGCGTGCGCTGACGGCAACGACGGCTTCTGTCTTCTGAATCCATTATGCAATACGGTATTCCCGGAAAATAGCGTATTGTGTACCACAATGCTTTCAAACAGAGAACCACGGCTACATTAAAAAGACAGACGCTGTACTGTGCTGACCACAGAATTTCTGCACTTCACTTCGTGCTGAGTGGGATTCACTCCGCTCTCCCACGGATAGTTTCGACGTGTAAACTATGGAGCCATTCAGCTAGAGTTCTGAAGCTCTTTTCTCTTTGCGTCTCAGGGCGCCCCACTGTGAAGAAAAAAAAAAGTTTCGAAAGAATAACAACAATACAAGAGGCTAAGATTTCTCCAAAAGGCCCAGGATAAGTCCCAAGAAACAGCATCCTGATTCATTCTGGCTGGACCAGAGCACTTGGGAAGAAAAACATGATACAGCTGACAGATTATAATACTGTTTACTTGCAGACTGTTCAGCCGTTAGTAAGTTGACAATAAAACTATATTTTGTATGATGTTTTTTTTTGCCTCCAAAATCCATGCGGTCTACTTTGTGTAACGAAGCTGTACACAGTAACACAGAAAAACATCTAAGAGTAGTATATATTTTCTCAGCAACCTCAGGGGACAGACTAATTGAACTTCGGCTTGGATTAGTTTTAGCCACTATTGTACTGCAATTTAAGTAATTACAATCGAGATACAATGGATATAAAAAGTCTATGCAACCCTGCTGAAATGGCAGGTTTCTGTGATGGAAAACCTTTCACTTTCTCCTGCCTCAATGTGTAAAAATGACTGAAAAACTATTTGAAACGTACAATAGCCTAGTTTCAAATGTGATTGTGCACACAAACGCTGCATTTTTATTATTTATCCATGGCCTCCAAGCTTTGTTGCTAAGCAGCTTTTCCAGAAAGAAATAGATTACAAATAAATATTTTAAATCCATAAATTAGTCCCTATCCATTTATCCCTAATGGGCAAGCATGTGGTGACAGCAGAAAGGAAAAACTTCCTGAGATGCGCTCTCCATCTGGGTGAAATTATGAAAATTCATTCATAATATGTTACAATGAATGTTTTGGAAATCCTTTGTACACTTCTCCTGAGCCATAACTTTTATTCTTGATTCATCTTGGTTGATTCTGATTTTTTTTTATATAACCAAAACCCGCCATTGTAACAGGGGTGTGTAGACTTTTTATATCCATTGGAGGTTATTATTTTCGCCATTTTTCTTTTTTTGCCATGAAATGTGATGATGAAAAAATAATTCTCAAAGGATATTTGATGGTAGCTCAGTGGTTAAGGCTTTGGGTTACTGATTGGAAGGTTGGAGAATCAAGCTCTGGCATCGCCAAGCTGTAACTCTTGAGGCCCATGAGCAAGGCCCTTAACCCCTCAGTGTTCCAGGGGTGCTGTATCATGGCTGACCCTTTGCTCTGACCCCAGAATTTTATTGTGCTGTAAAAGATATGCCATAACTATAAAGCACCTTCTTCTTCCCCTTGACATGACAGAGTGTCTTGTTATTACTTGAATACTCGTTGTAGAACACTGGTATAATGCATCTGGGCTTCTGTTTTTTTATTTAGTTTATTAGACAGATGGTTCCTCACATCTGAACTGGCTACTTAAACTTCCTACCAGGTACATTACCAAACCTAATGAAATACTAAATCAATCTGGCTTGAGTAGTGATTGAGAAAGATACTTAAATACCAAGAAAAATCCAACAAAGTGTATATTGGGAAATGTGAGGTTTCATTCCAGCTACAAAACTGCTTCCGGTTGGAGACAGCGAGTTTAAATATAGTCTATTAAGGATGCAACACTAATTGGAATAATTAGTAATAATGTTTATGGAAACAGGATCAACATAGCAAACTGTATTGTAGAGATCTATTCCTAGGAAGAAATAACACAGTGTATCACAGTGGGGGCAGCAGTGCTAATACTAAGAAACCACATGGTACATTGTGCAAAGCTGTTTTCAGGTCTAGCACTGTTGAGACATTTTTAAAGAGACACAGTATAACAGATCACCAGATTTGATTGCAACGTACACGTTTCTCGTTTAGAAACCGAGCAGCCTTACAGAAGTGTGAACATCAAAGATCAAAACTGACAATTGAATGAAGGCAGCAACAGAAGAGAAATGAAAACGTTAATACAAATATACAATTTTGATAGGTTTACTTTAAAAAACAAAACAAAACAACAAAAAAAAACAACAAAAAAAAACGCACTGTACAATGCAGCCAGCATTATGAGCACATGAAACACCTGCTGGAAAAGATGACGAATGTTTGTGGGCATCTAACCATGATGTTCGTATGCCGTTTTTAATCATCCCATTCCACATTTAGTCCCCATTTTCTGTTACAATAACCTCAACTCTTCTGGAAGGAGGTTCCACTAGATGGAGCGTGCTTGAGGAGATTTGGGTTTATTTAGCCACAAGGGTGTTAAGGTCAGGTACTGATGTAGGTGAGGTGAGGAGCCTTTGGTGCAGTAAGCGTTCGAATTCATAACCAAAGGTGTTCAGTGGGGTTGAGGTCAGAGCTCTACAGCAGGCCACTCAAGACCACTGGAAATTTGTATAAACTATGTCTTCATGGAGCTTGCTTTACATACAGGGGCAATGTCATGCTGGAAAGGGTTTTGGGTCTCCTAATTGAAGGGAACATTTCATGCTACTGCATCCAAATTCAATTGTGTGCAAGCATGTAATCGATGAAATTATTCCAAAGCAGCACTTACCTGTAGTTCACACCAGGCCACTTCCACCCACGTCTCTGTGTCCAAGCCTTTATAAACCGTCTTAAAAGCTCCCCGGCCAAGTTCGATGTCAAATTTTAGGAAACGGCCACCAGGTGACGTAGCCACAGCTTTCATCTCAGCCTCTTCCTCCTGCTCAGACTCATCCTCTTTTCTCTTTCGTCTGGGTACAGATGAAGCACCCTTAACCAGTCCTAGGCCACCTCTGTGAGTTCCATCAGTCGCCCCGTGCTGAGCTCCACCACCAAAGACACAGTCTGAAGCATCGGGGTGAGGGATGCCATCCTCCTCTATGGGCTCATCCTTCTCACAGAGCTCCACGCTCTTCCGAAAGAAGCGTTTGTTCTCACGCTTCGGATTAGATGTTTCCTCTTGCGCCTTGCTGACTTTACCTTCTTCTCCAACAACTTCTGCTGCTCTTGCTCCTGAGGCTTCCTCATGTCCAGGCCCTTTCTCTTGTGTCTGGCTCTCCCTTTGGCTCGCTGACTGGTTCCCTGTCCACTCGTCCCCGTTCTCCCTCTCTCCGTCAGGTTTCTCTCCAGATGACTCCTCCGTGCCGGTTGGGTCTCCTGGGTCGGTTGCCATGACTAATATACTCCCCTTCTGGTCCCTTTTTTTGGCCTGGTTTACAGGCACATAAAAAAACACTTGCTGGTGTCTTTTAATTATGTCAGTTTTTAGTTAGTATGTTTCTTCTATCCATCTCCATTTAACTGTTCTCTGCTTAACAGTCTTGTAATATAGATTCAGCAGGTGAAAAAGCCGATCTCTCAAGGTGAAAAAAACAGCTTCAGGTAAAACCTAAAAAAAGAAAAAGTACAAAGCATTCAAATTCAGTAGGTATCAAGTACATGCAGGTCTGTGTGTTATTATATTGATCATGCATCAATCCGGACTTAATCATATGATTGTTTGTGAAGGTGAAAAACGGTCCCATGCGAACGACTACTGCTTAATTTCTCGCCAAACATAATTACCGTATTTTTCGGACTATAAGCCGCTACTTTTTTCCCACGTTTTGAACCCCGCGGCTTAAACAACGAAGCTGCTTATTTATGAATTTTTCCTGGGTTTTTCCCGGGTTCACAAACTTCAAGCCAAAAAACTGAGCCCCATAACATTAGACCAATGAAATTTCCGAACGGAAACGGAAAAAAACGCACCTCACCTGTGTTCTGAGCTGCACGGCATCGGGAGAAAAAAAGTTTTTTTTAAACGCACGATGATGCCAAAAGAAAAACTCCCGAGAGAAAGGAGGAAGACAGTGAACATTTACTTTCTTGGTAGGCTACTGTTTAGATACAAGCCATTGTAACGCGTTGAGTCTGGGTTAAGGGAGAGCTCACTAACTCCAGTTGCAACAGAAATCATATAAGCACAGACAGGTTTCCAAAACTTGTGCTTTTTTATTTTTCTTGGCAACAGCGTTACGGGTTAGTCAAAGAAACTTAGAAATGAGCATCAGAAAATAATAAGGACATATTCCTCGGTCTTGCACACATGCAGTAATACCGGAAAATGCAGTGCCAGGCTATTCCTAAAATACCGCTATGCTCCTAAAGGAAGCGCAACATATTTCACCCGTTACACCGTGTGTAACGTGTCTTTCGTTAAAGCCTGTGTAAAGTTCATTAGTTTCAGTGTAGACACCTGCGGCTTTTAGACAGGTGCGGCTTATTTATGTTCAAAATAAAAATATTTGTAAAATTCAGTGGGTGCGGCTTATATATGGGTGCGCTTTATAGTCCGGAAATTACGGTAGCTATTTAGAAATAGACATGGTGTGAAGTGCATCCTGAACTGCTTCATTTTATACCGCAGTAATTTACCATTTCCATCTATTGTCATTTTTTAAATAAATTAACATTACGTCATACTTTTAAATAATTGATTATGTTTAATATTGTCAAACATCCAAAATTGCACATTGATCTGTTATCACTTACATAACAGACATCGATTAGAACAAACAGCTTGTCATGAGAAACCTCAAAGCCAGCTTTCCTGAAGACTTTCCCTGATTCGGAGAATTTAAGTTACAGTTTCAGACTGTTACAAAAAACGCTGACACTGAAATTTCCTAAACAAGCACCACTTCGGAGAAAACTACACGACTTGAACGGATACAAATATTTTTAGTTTGTTTATGTGGAACGTCTGCGATGCAAGCTCCCGTGAAAGCTGTTGCTAAAAAAAATTAGTGTGTTAATATAAACTTCGCAGTTGGCACCAATGTCCCAGTTGCTGCCGAGGAAAATTAATGAACACTTTCAGAGCGTTCCGAATCCAGTAGTGCTGTGGACTAAAAACAGCTTTAGCAAATACTTCCGTTTCATCCGCACACCACGACCAGGTCACCATATATAACCATAAGAGCACAGCGATTCCACACTATATGAACAAAAGTATTGGGACACCTGTCTTTTCCAGCCAAATGTGGTTCTTCCCCAAACTGTTACCACAAAGCTAGAGGGACATGATTGTATAGGGGGTCTCTGGCAGCATTCAATTTTCCCTTCCCTTTCCAGCGTGATAATAGCCTTGTGCACAAAGCCAGCTTCATGAAGATATGCTTTACATGGGTTGGAGTGGAAGATCCTGAGTGGCCTGCTATAGAGCTCTGATCTCAACCCTATTGAACAATGAATTGGAAAGCTGACTGCCTCCTCACCCTACATCGGTACCTGACTTTGCTAACACCTTTGTGGCTGAATGAGCACAAATCTCCACAAGCGTACTCCAAAAATCTATTGGATCAACTTCCCAGAAGAGGGGAGGTTATCATAACGGCAAACGGGGACCAAATGCGGAATGGGATGCACAGAAATAACATACGAATCTTATAGTCAGGTATCCACAAACCTTTGTTATTGTATCTCTCTCATTTGGACAGACTGTTCCTCTAACCCATTAGCATTCAGTTCTATGAGTCAATAGGTACTGCCTTGCTGCTCTTAAAGCACCTGCAGGAGACAGCTTTCCACTTCCCTTCGCATTGCCTTCACTTCCTAATGGCTTACAATTGCTACTCACAACCTGACACATCACTGACGATTTAATTAAATTATTAAAAAAAAAAAAAAAGAGAGAGAGAGAGAGAGAGAGAGAGAGAGAGAGAGAGATACTAATGCAGATCAATAGTTCAATTGAATGTACAGCAGTATAAATGGACTTTAGGCATGTATAGAAAGACCCTGAATGGCTCAGGAGTCATAGGCAATCATATCATGTCAGCAGCTTAGCTTTAAAATATAGTCCACATTTAGGTAGTATTCGAACCACAAGCTTTGAAACAAAGCTAAAACACCTCATGACACTAAGACAGAGGATGCCTTTTAAGAATGGCAAAATGGATGCTGCAGTTAAAGCCCTTAAGATGTCAATAATTCATAAGCACCAGAAATGCCAAATTGACCTGAAGTAAAAAGGAATAGATCGTTGTCAGGGGAAAGCGTAAGGTAAATAAGAATATTAAAGGTGGTCAGCAATATTTGAGTCCCACTTAGACATAATGGAAGCCTCCTTATTCAAAGTAAAATCCTCACATGAAGCAAGGCTGGGGACTTTGTGTGCTGTCTAGCACCGGTCTCAGAAATGGTCGACATCATTATCCGTGCCGCTCGCCACGTCCATTACGACCTGCTGCATTGTTTGAATGATTGTTTCCACTGAATCATCATTTTCTTGTAAAACACACAGAAAAACTGATTCAGCGATAAGCTGGTCATAAAAAGCAGTGTAAATCCATCTTAGGTTTTACTGTCTGCCTCTGATAGTCTATTTAGTGTCTTGTTTTGTTTTTTTTCCACCACTCATATATGTGTGTGTGTGTGTGTCTCTCTTTCTCTCTCCCCTCTGGTGAAATCTCTCTACTGTTGCTGTCCATCTGTCCGAGGCAGTTGTGCCTCTGTCCTCAACACTGACAGCACATATCAGGCTGACCTGTGTGCAACCTCAGATGACTGTTCAACTAAGGGGCTAATTATAGCAACAGACGCCTGTAACATTTAGCCTGTATTAAACACACAACAACACAATAACAAGTGAGAGTGGGTCAGGACAATAAAAGACATATCTTTATATATCTATATAACCATCAAATCAATTTCTGTCATTTATTCCATTTACCAATGTCATACTTTTATCATCACTGAGCATGGAATATGTTAATATGACAAAAGTGATTCATTTAAATAAAAAAAGGAGCTAAAGCATGCGCAAAGGTCTTGTGACGTTGCTAAATGATGTAATGTGTATATTCAACACGACTCCTTGCGCATAAATGGCTCCTTACAGACCGTTTCTGCAGTGCAACTTTTATTCTGCAGGAATTTCATCCCTGTAAATGTTTTGTTACTACAGAAACAAGGACGTGTTATATTGAGTGGATTGCTATAAACCGGTGATCTGCCTTACAGCTGGAACTATAATCAGATCCAACAGACAAACAAACAAACAGGTAACAAACAGCTGCCAGTGCCTCCGTATCTAATGCCTATGTGGTCATCAAATATATGCTGTTAGAAGCTAGCTATATGCAAGAAAATAATGTAAGTCTTCTTCTTTCGGCTTCTCCCGTTAGGGGGCGCCACAGCGGATCATCCGTCTCCATACCCACCCAGTCCTCTACATCTGCCTCTTTCAAACCAACTACCTGCATGTCTTTCCTCACCACATCCATAAACCTCCTCCTTGGCCTTCCTCTTTTCCTGCTTCCTGGCAGCTCCATCCTCAGCATTCTCCTACCGATATAACCCATGTCCCTCCTCTGCACATGTCCAAACCAAGAAAATAAAGTAAAAGCCATTATTGACTACAGTGAATATAAAAAAAATTGAGATGAAATAAAAAAACAGCTTATCATCCAATGAAAAGCATTGTGAAGCATAGGGGTGACAGCATCATGCTGTTGGGGCTATTCTCTTCTTCTGGGACTGGGGCTAGATCTGGTGAAGATATAGGGAACCGACAGGCAGCTGAAGATATAGACAAATGTCACATGATAGCAAGATAACAACAGAAGCACAGATTCCTAATGGAAAGGGAGCGACTTCAAGAAATGATGATCAACATTTTAGAATAAGCTCATGCCCAAAGTGTCTATTTGGTCAAAAAAATGTATAACCGAACTAGATTCCATTTCATATTTTTTAGAGCCTGTTTTAGAGTTTTGACCCAACCCTACTGAACACCTTTGGGATGAACTGGAACTCTGACTGCACCCCAGGGCTCCTCACCTCACCTACATCCGTATCTGACTTTACAAACACCTTTGAGAATTGAGCACAAATCTCCACGAGCACACTCCAAAATCTAGGGGAACATCTTCCCAAAAGAGTGGATGGGATTATAAGAGGAACTAAATGTGGAACACGATGCTCAAAAAGCACATACCATACTTATAACCAGGTGTCCGCAAACTTTTGACGATATAGTGTATGACGTATGCAGGGTTTCAATGTGTGATTTGCATGGGTTTTGCTCAACACGTTTTTCTTTTCTGAATGCGAGTGGAATTTGGTCTGAGCGCTTGGTCACGTTGGCTTAATAATAGTTGTGAGACAAACAAAAGTTATCGATTGACAAGCTTTTCACACAGCATGCGGTTTTCTGCTGTCGGTTTCCCTCCTTCGTAGAGGAAAGTCTAGAGTTCTGACTGAGAGCACCGCTTGTATTTTAAAAGGTAAAAACAGTTTCGGTATAAAACAATAATCACGATTTCACCTTATCTTACAATTGGAAAAGTAACTAAAGCGACTGTACCATGTGACCGCAGAAGACATGATCTTCAAATGCTAAGATGTGAAAGGAAATGAATGCGCACTTGCAGTGAAAAAAGCCCAGCTAAACAAAAAAATTATTTCTGTACTCTGCATTACATTTTTCAATTACCAAGCAAACAAATGAATGAAATGGATGAATAAATGAATGTATTCATGGTCTCAATCGGAGCTCTGATAATATAATGCAGGGTGATTATTTTTATAAAGAACATATTTGGACCAGGAGTGGTTTCTAAGATACTATTGGGAGAAATATTATTGTGTTATTTATTTATTTTTTTTTATTATTGTTGTGAAAATGCTCATGGCCTCTCTCGTGTGTCATGAAGTGGACAGATGGATGCCGGCGCAAGATTTCTGTTTTATTACGAAAAAAAAAAAATGGAGCCAAAACAAGCCAGTGGGTTAGGCAATACTCAGAAATGAGAGATGAACAAATAGTCAGGCGATTGGCCAAAATCTGTCAACCAGGCTGTATTCAGAAACCCTGGCACAGTAACATGGAGAGTCCAAATGATTCAAAGTAGAGTAGAGTGTTTGCAAACAAGTGAGTGTTGTAAGTGATTTTGATTGGGGGAAGAGTATGACTGGAGGTCATGTGATGTTTATAATAGGTTTACGAATCCTGGGAAGGTTGCAGCTATCAATGTGCAAATATAATTAAAGTATAATGCTGAACCGTGTGTGGTTCGCTCGAGATATTATCGGGAAAAAAGAGAATAAACTATATGGACAAAAGGTTTGTATGTGCTTTTTGAACATCTACATCCATTCCACATTTAGTCTCTATTTGCTGTTATAATATCTTCCATATGGATAATAATGAATAACCTGGGAAGATGTTCCACTGGATATTGGAGGGTGCTTGTGGAGATTTGTGCTCATTCAGTCACAAGGTTTTTAGTAAAGTCAGGTAGTTATGTAGAGTAAGGAGGCCTGGGGTGCAGTCAGCATTTCGTTAATAAAAAAAAAAGGTATTCAATAACTCAATATCTTCCATTCCAACCCATGTGAACCATAGCTTTATGAAGCTGGCATTGTCATGCTGGAACAGGTTTGGGTCTCCAACGTCAAGTGAAACGCAAATTTATTGCTACCACATCCAAAGATATACATCCTATACAATTGTGCACCACCTAACTTTGTGGTAACAATTTAGGAGAGAACCACATATGGATGGAAAAGGCAGGTGCTCCTATACCTTTGTCCATTATGTAACATTAACTTTCTTTCAGCTTCTCCCATCAGGGGTCGCCACAGCGGATCATCCGCATGTTTGATTTGGCACATGTTTTTACACTGGATGCCCTTCCTAACGCAACCCTCCCCATTTATCCGGGCTTGGGACCGGCACTAAGAGTGCACTGGCTTGTGCAACCCTAATGGCTGGGGTTGGTTCCCTGACCGGGGATCGAACCCGGGCCACAGCGGTGAGAGCGCCGCATCCTAACCACTAGACCACCAGGGGATCCATTATGTAACATTAAACCAATAATTAGAGGGTGACCGATAGCTAGGTTGGATCGTACTTGCCGATAACCAATTAATCACTTGATTGTTTTTTTTTTTATATACATCCAGAATCCATTTAAAAAAATAAATAAATCCATCCATGTAAAATAAAACTGAACTTTATTACAAAAATGAAAACCAGTACTGAATCATGAAAATGTGCTAAATAAAATAAGCATGAAAACATTATATTCATTAATACATATAATTATATAATTAATACTTATAATATAGTGCACTTGTGTAAAATTAAATGGCACGTGGCATCAGTGAATCGCCTCTAGAGGCTGCTCTCGTAATGACATCGGACCTTCTCAGCCGCTGCAACAACGGACGCAACCCGGAAAAACTATCGGTACGGATATTTGCCGAACCGTAAATCAGCAAAACTGTTTAATCGGTCGACCGCTAACGATAATAAAAAAAAATGATGATGATGATGATGATGATGTCCCTGTACACAATTGCGTTTCAGTAGTTTAGTTGGTTTTATCAGCTATAATTATATTTTACGTATTCTAGCCAGTCTGGGCTATATAGTGTCTGTCTGCGGTTATGTCATCAGGCTCACCACAATGCCCAAGTATCATTTACCAAGTATCACTGCTGTTCCCTATGGTACACATACCACACATCAAGCGCACACTTGCTTTCTCTTTCTCTTTCTCAAGCACTATACTCGCTGTTGTGGGCTTTCAGGTTTCAGGACATGCAGCAATTCTGGTTCTACTAGAAACGATTAAGCCTTGATTTATTCAGATATCACCTTCAGATCAAATGGCACTTACATGTAAAAAAAAATAAATAAATTCGGATCATAACTTAAAAATAAAAAAAGCTCGTTTTTACATTAAAGCATCCTCATAAAGATAACCAGAAACCAAAACATGTTGCCCAGTGTTTCCCTAACTGGACTTTGCAGAGTGTGATTAAGAAGACTAAATTACAGCTTGTGAAAATGATCCAAAGTCAACAGCGCTCAGCTGTTCACAGGTTCAGGTTTGATCGAAACATAGTGCTTTAGCTGATAAAAGTTTGGCTGTTTTTTTAAGTGTGAAACCCGTGGGCTCCTTCTCATAACTCATGCTAACTATGTGAGTCAGAGCGAAAGACTTTACTGTGTCATAGTGTGTTATGATATTAATGGCACTCTAATGACTGTTGCACTTTACTGCACGACGTGACAGTATGGCAGAGCGATTTGTTAATTGTTACCACAGATATTGCGAGATGCTGCATATCTAAGCATCCATCTGACCACCCTTTTATCATATCAGTAAATATAACTCTGCCTCTTAATGCCATAGCGTTTCATTTGTATCAATTTCCAATTACAACGTAAAAAAAATAAAAAAATAAAAAACAATTGGTATTCATTCGTTCTTCTACAGTTTTATCCTACTCGAGGTTGTGGTGGATCTGAAGCCTGTTCTGGGAACACTACGAAGAGGGAGGCTCAGAGACACGCTCTGAATGGGACGCCAATCTACCACGGTGCACCATGCACACACATTGACGCACTCGTTCACAACTAACTACTAGAATGGTTTTGGGAATTGGAAGGGAAACAGAGAACCCTCAGGAAGCCTAGCACTACATGTTGAAAACAAAGATGCACAGAAACTCTATAGACAGTAACCTAAGGTCAGGACTCGGGGACTATTAGGTAGCTAAGTGTCGCCCACAAATGGTATGAATGTTGCGTTTATGTCAATTCAAAGGCACCTACTTGTGGATACAATATATTGATTTTGAAAATGCGAATCAGTCTTAGTTATACTGTATATCTATGTCCGTCTCCATTGGGGGAAAACCGCACGGCGAGAAAGCACATAAACGTCCCTCCATGTAAAAGGGCACGAGGCAAACGACAACACGTGACAGAGAAGGAAGTTCGTGTTTAAACAGGAGCTGATTTGTTTATGCCCTCGTGGCAAGGAGATCTCGTAAAAGCCCTTGCCAGAGTTAGTGGCGAACGTTAAGCCTCGTTTTCAGTCCAACGAATGCATCCGTCACACTTCCTAACGCAACACCGAATATTTGAGATTATTTAAACATCGCATTCAATAAATGAGCTGTGTTGCGAGTGTTTGGATTTTGTCCTCGAGTACTTCGTCGAGGAAAGAAAAAAAAAAATCACCAAAAGTCCATGATTGTGTGATTTGCAAAAGAAAAACAAAATCAAAATCAAAAACAACCGTCGTACTTCGAAGGTTTTTTATCTACACACGTGTGACTTGCTTACCGCGCATGATCGGTATGACATTCACACCCCTACCTAACTCATCTCTTTCAATAGAGGAAGGTACGGAATGGAATGATGGGTGTGTCTGTAATGTGATTAACATCTGTTACGAACATTTAGGCCAGATTGGTTTGATTGACACTTCTAACTTGTTCTTACAAGAGGTAAAACAGGTGCCTCTGCAGCACACGTTCATCAACCGAGGCTCTCTTCAGCTCATGATGTTCCCTGGCACTTTAAAGCGCTCAGCGTGGCTCGTATCATCTCGCTGTCGCACAGTGTCGCCCGCTCCCACAGAGCTCTGAAAAAACCTAACACAACAGGAGCTACACATTGATGAGCCCTCCCTGCTTCTGCCCACTTTTTTTCCTTTCAAATCATCGCTCACTTCATGGGTATACACACAAGCTAATCCCCTAGGCCTGTGCAGGCTGTGCTGTTTTACTGAAGCAGACAAAGAGGCAGCCAGGGGGACACTGTGTGTGTGTGTGTGTGTGTGTGTGTGTGTGTGTGTGTGTGTGTGT
>JAAIIK010000037.1:2622758-2633743 GCA_014706435.1 Silurus glanis
TGTATATACAGTATTGTTCAAAATAATAGCAGTACAATGTGACTAACCAGAATAATCCAGGTTTTTAGTATATTTTTTTATTGCTACGTGGCAAACAAGTTACCAGTTGGTGCAGTAGATTCTCAGAAAACAAACAAGACCCAGCATTCATGATATGCACGCTCTTAAGGCTGTGCAATTGAGCAATTAGTTGAAAGGGGTGTGTTCAAAAAAATAGCAGTGTATGCCGTTGACTGTACAAACTCAAAACTATTTTGTACAAACATTTTTATTTCTAGGATTTAGCAATCCTGTGAATCACTAAACTAATATTTAGTTGTATGACCACAGTTTTTTAAAACTGCTTCACATCTGTGTGGCATGGAGTCAACCAACTTGTGGCACCTCTCAGCTGTTATTCCACTCCATGATTCTTTAACAACATTCCACAATTCATTTACATTTCTTGGTTTTGCTTCAGAAACAGCATTTTTGATATCACCCCACAAGTTCTCGATTGGATTAAGGACCGGGGATTGGGCTGGCCACTCCATAACATTAATTTTGTTGGTTTGGAACCAAGACTTTGCTCGTTTACTAGTGTGTTTGGGGTCATTGTCTTGTTGAAACAACCATTTCAAGGGCATGTCCTCTTCAGCATAAGGCAACATGACCTCTTCAAGTATTTTGACATATGCAAACTGATCCATGATCCCTGGTATGCGATAAATAGGCCCAACACCATAGTAGGAGAAACATGCCCATATCATGATGCTTGCACCACCATGCTTCACTGTCTTCACTGTGTAGTGTGGCTTGAATTCAGAGTTTGGGGGTCGTCTCACAAACTGTCTGTGGCCCTTGGACCCAAAAAGAACAATTTTACTCTCATCAGTCCACAAACTGTTCCTCCATTTCTCTTTAGGCCAGTTGATGTGTTCTTTGGCAAATTGTAACCTCTTCTGCACATGCCTTTTTTTTAACAGAGGGACTTTGCGGGGGATTCTTGAAAATAGATTAGCTTCACACAGACGTCTTCTAACTGTCACAGTACTTACAGGTAACTCCAGACTGTCTTTGATCATCCTGGAGCTGATCATTGGCTGAGCCTTTGCCATTCTGGTGATTCTTCGATCCATTTTGATGGTTGTCTTCCGTTTTCTTCCACGTCGCTCTGGTTTTGCTCTCCATTTTAAGGCATTGGAGATCATTTTAGCTGAACAGCTGAATAATTTTTTGCACCTCTTTATAGGTTTTCCCCTCTCCAATCAACTTTTTAATCAAAGTACGCTGTTCTTCTGAACAATGTCTTGAACGACCCATTTTCCTCAGGCTTTCAAATGCATGTTCAACAAGTGCTGGCTTCATCCTTAAATAGGGGCCACCTGATTCACACCTGTTTTTTCACAAAATTGATGACCTCAGTGATTGAATGCCACACTGCTATTTTTTTGAACACACCCCTTTCAACTAATTGCCCAATTGCACAGCCTTACGAGCGTGCATATCATGAATGATGGGTCTTGTTTGTTTTCTGAGAATCTACTGCACCTACTGGTAACTTGTTTGTCACGTAGCAATAAAAAATATACTAAAAACCTGGATTATTCTGGTTAGTCACATTGCACTGCTATTATTTTGAACAATACTGTATATATATATATATATATATATATATATATATATTCCGGTGCCGACTGTGGCAATGAAAAACTCCCCGAGATGGCATTAGGAAGAAACCTTAAGAGGAACCAGACTCAAGAGGGAACCAATCCTCATCTCGGCTGCACCAAATGTCCATTTTTTACAGCTAAGATGCAAACTGTAGTCCTGAGTCAGTGAAGCAGACTGTTGACATTAACTACAGTCCAAATCCATCCTCAAAGCTCCTGTCTCACTTCACCACTGTATCTCCGAGACTAAAGGCACAAAATATATACTAAAATGGTACCACCCAATAGACAAAGAAAAATACATTTTGTGCCTTCATTTCTAAAAAATTAAAGTGTTGACTGCTTTGTTACTCAAATGAAGGATGTAGATTGGGACACAAGAATATAAAGAATACACTTTACAGACATGTTGGTGTCTACTAAATCCTCCAGCAAAGGTACCAGCTTGACCAGTTTGGTCTTTGTTTTGCCAGCTGCAGCTAATCAGAACATTCAGGATATTTCAGCTGCTGGCATTTAAAAGTAGTGAAATAGAATAATATTACAAAATAATCTGGATACTAGAGAGCAGATAAACTTGTTCTGTTAAATTGTAGTAATTTGACCCATCTGAATTTACTCTGCTGATTTGTTTTGGAATCTTGGAATAGCTTGGCTTTTTCCAAACTTTCCAAAAGTATCTTCAGCCCTTATGTTTTCCCACTGCATTTTCCCACTGAGAAGAATCTTTCACACCTGACTGTATACAAGCCACACCACAAGTTAATAAAATTGTGCCACAGCCTTTTGTGTCTGACCACTAGTGCGAATTCAAGTCCAACTGCAGCTACGGCCTGGTTACAAGAACAGGTTGCCTTCTGTTTTTGTAGGCTGTAGCGGTTAAGTAATAGAGAGGGATTTTGGCACATGGTAAAATGCTGTTTGCTATGATGAGTCCCCAAAGAACAAGAAGGAGAGAACGAATATGTGAAGTTCTCTTGCCTACTATATCCCAACTAATAATAACAAGAAGTAATGCAACAGCTGTTGGCCATCACTACTTGGTTTTAAAAACTGATGTGAGTTTTCCAAATGAAAATAGAAATAAATATATTATAAACATTAGTTGAGCAATTAAGCCACTGAGAGCATTTTATTGATTTTCTCTATTACTGACATTACATAACGTTTATATAAGTAAAACATGTAAGATCAGTGGGAAGTCTGAAAACTATTGACACTTTTAAGAAAAGTACAAAATTTTTTGTACCTTTTTTTATTTGTTTATTTGATTGTTTGCTTATTACAACGTATTCTTGTTTAAAACCTGCAACTGTCCAGTTTCAACTGGCCAACTGAAGCCTCTCACTCCTGTTCATGGCTAACATGGTAGAATCCGATGCGGTTGTAACCCAACATCTGCTTCAATGTTTCACATGTGGTGCATTTTCAGATGCTTTTTTTTTGCTTACCACAGCTGTAAAAAGTGGTAATTTGAGTTACTCCTCAGTAGCTCAGTCTACACATTTCCGTGCAAATAATTTATCTTAACTCGTGTATTCATGAATTGCAGGTTTCTGGAATACTCAGCCCAAAAAACATTATATATTTTGACTAATATTTTCATACTTTAATGCATTGCTTTGGTGCTACCTGTTTGGGTAATTAGTCCAAAATTTTTCCTAGTAGGAATTAGTATTCAGTCAGTCAGTACTGAGCTGTTTCCAGTTATGAGCAAAGGATGTAAACAGATGCAAGTTATCCTAAGGTAACTTTCCATTACGGACTACAGTGTATATAAGTCTTGGATAATGTATATGTTGGAAAGTATATACAAATGTGAACGCTATCAGGATGGCATTAGACTCAGGACACTGAGCAGCTGATGCAATACAGTAATCCCCTGCTTTTATCGTGGAATTGCATTTGCCAAATAACTTATTTGTTTATCTGATTTTCCCGGTCTCTCACTTTTTATGGAGTTTTATGTTGAAATAATAAGATTTATTAATTAAAATACAATAATTAATTATAAAATGAAGTAAAATGTATATACATTACAGTACAGAAAGTAAAGAATGTGGTGACGTGTATCTTTAACTCAGCCGATTACAGAACTATGTACTGTACAGTAAATGTACTCACTATAAATGTGTAAAAAAAAACAGTGTACTCTACTCTACTTACGACGACCCCATTGTAAGTAAAAAATATCGTAAGTCAAAGATGGTACTATGACTGTGACAGTTTTATCTGCTTCATGCTGATTTATAATTTCCATTTTCTGCTCTAAACTGATGGCGTTCCTCATTTATTTTTTTTTTTACTACAAGCAGGAGACATACTTGGGCGCATGGAAGACATGTTTTTATCATTAAAACTGCAGTTAGAATCCGTTTGAAACAGAAAGAAATACACACTAAAACAACTTTACTAGCGAGAGTGGGACATCTCACAGGGCAAGAGATACGCTCATCCCAGCTCATTATTTATATTATTACAATTTTGTTGTATCGCTCTCGTCATCGTAAGATCAAAAAATCGTAAGTCGAACCATCGTAACTCGGGGACCATCTGTACATCTATTTCTACAAATTTAGACAAAATTTATCTCGCTATATTCTTGCAAATGTTTTCTGTATGTTTAAAGTGTGTTGGACGATGATTTACGGCTTACACAATAAAGGGTGGCGTCCGTTTATCGCGCTTTTTTCTAATAGGAAACTACTAAGAGAAGTAATACAGTAATCCTCCGTTTATCGCGGTGGTTACGTTCTAAAAACGCCGACGATAAACGGAGGATTACTGTATTACTTCTCTTAGTAGTTTCTTATTAAATAACTTCAGAAAAGAGGATTTATATAGGATGATGGTGGGATAAAAGCTAAGCAGTATATGTTAAACAAAATGATACAATATTATATCCAGCCTTTGCTTTCACACTCTCACATAGTGTCAGTTTATTTGGAGTGTTGAACTGGTAAAAATAGTTCAGATGATGTTGTCATAGATGATTTTTGAGTTGGTTCACTTACATTTTCCAATAAGAGGTTTGTCAGTTTTAAACGTAAGTTTATGTCTATTTTCTCGGTTTTTGTGTGTAAGGGAGAGAGTGTGAGAGAGAGAGAGAGAGAGAGAGAGAGAGAGAGATGGAGAAGAAGATTTAAATACTCAAGAATTTTTCACTACTCAGTAGAACTGATGAAGTCTCTTGGGCGAGTAGTGAAATGTCTTAAAAAATGATGTTGCAAGTCCAGTTGCATTGGCTTTCCTTCCACCACACGTTCAGAGTAAATCAAAACCTTCATTTCCAAGTGCAACCTTCAAAAGGTGACATTCTGACATGTTTACATGTGGTCGTAAATAACATATGCTTTTACGGGGGTCTTGGTGCACCATGATGATCATAAAAATCGCGAAGCCTGTGATGTCGTAAGGACTTTTTCCTTAATGGCTCTAAAGGTCATGCAAACTGCAGTTTTAATATTGCATATTAAAACAACCTTTGGAGATGGTGATATATTCTGACTTTTGAAAACTATGTATTCATAAGTGCAAACAGATATGTTTTAAACATTGAAAATGATAGGGAAAAGGGCATTTGGACATCATGAATGAATAATGTTAGTACTTAGTTGAAATCTATTGTAGACAGTTACAGCTTCAAAATGTCTATGGTAAGAAGTAATCAGGTTCTTGAAGCACTGTGGCTCAATTTTGGCTATTCGTTTTGGCAAATCATCTTCAATTACACAAGGATATGAGAGCTCTTTCTGATGGACTCACAATTTCAAAATTCTCCATAAATTTTCAATGGAAATCAAGGCAGAAGATTGGCTAGACCATGCCTTCTCAAGTTATTTTGGCATCTGTACTTCTGTACACTCTGTGTGTGTGTGTGTGTGTGTGTGTGTGTGTGTGTGTGGTGTTCATGGTATCATACTCACACAATCTTTCTGTCTCCAAACATGACAAGCTAAATTCTAACCATAATTCTATTCTGATTTGTCTGAATTCCTTTAAACATGCATCTCTGTGCTTAGTTTTTAAACTAATTTTGAGTGGCTCTTAGGCATGGAGATGACTGCAGTGAAGTTCATTGCTCTGTGATCTTAGTGTAGCTGCTGTTCTTGGACAAAGGTATTTGGACACCTGACTTCTTCAGCCATATGTGGTTTTTGCCCAAACTGTTATCACTAAGTTGAAGGCACACAATTGTACAGGATGTCTTCGGATGAAGTAGAATTGCATCTTTGCTTTACTTGAACTAGGAGACCCAACCTGTTCCAACATTGACAACGCACCTGTGAACCACGCGAGATACATGAAAAACATAGTTTACGGGTTGGAATGGAAGATCTTGAGTGGCCTGCCATAGAGCTCTGACCTCAACCCTATTGAACACCTTTGGGACGAATTGGAACGCTGACTGCACCCCAGGCCTCCTCACCTCACCTACATCAGTATATGACTTTTCTTATGCCTTTGTGAATGAATGAGCCCAAATGTCCACAACCACACTACAAAATCTTGTGGAACATCTTCCCAGAAAAGTGGAGGTTATTATAACAGCAAATGGGGACTTAATGTTGAATGGAATGTTCAAAAAGCTGTCTTATGCCTCAATATTAGTATAACTATTCTTTTCTTTAGGATTTAATATTGTTTAATGTATAATATTTGCTGTAGTTTCCTGTAGATCGACTGTAGCCTCACCTAATCATTTCATTGAACAAACTGTAACTGACATCTGTACATATGAAAAATAGACTTGAAACTTGAACATAAAATCAATGGCAATATCTGTTGTTGCTTGTGAATGTTTTTGTATAGTCTGTCCACAATTCTACTATACACTCTATAATAAGTTCAAAGCAAAAGATTGCAAATGGTGTGTAAAAAAACTTGTATGTATACACGAATGAATGTAAACCAATGTAAATAAAAGTGTCAATTATTTAATGACAATAGTAACGCAGTACAATGAAAGTGGACTACATTAGAAGACATTTTATTTAAAATGCACACAATATAGACAATTTGGAACAAAAGCTCCTGCAAGGACAGTGGTACAATTAACAGTGACTGGACATATGTTTTAGAATGTTTTCTGAGGTAACTTGACAGCTTTTCCTTGCCCCAGGTCAGAAACATCCTATTTTATCGCATTCCCACATTCTTCCCCCCAGTAGACTCTCAACAACCTCTGTAAATTAGAATACACTTCTTACTTACATGCTTTATTAAGCTGTCAACAGTTGTTTAGGATTCTGTGCACAACTGAGAAATAAATGTGTGGTCTACATAATATACATCCCAACTGGTTCTTCTTACATACTGTATGTCACACAGCAAAAAAAAAAGTAAATTTTTTCTTACACGCTTCAGGAAACCAGTCCTCCTTCAGTCACATTAAGTGCTTCAGCCAACATGTCCGGCAGCTGTCTGTTCCTTCTGGTTCTAGTTAGTGTCCATCTCATGTTTCCTCATTTGAGCACACTGGGACTCTTTGAGCTTTACTAACTTTACTACCTGGAGTTTATTGCCTCTGTGGACCTACTGTGAAAATCTGGTCCTTGTTTCTTTTTTGTATGTATGTTTACATTGATTATTATTATGTGATTTTTTTAAACTCATGATTGGTTTCTTTACATATTTTTCCCCACATGAATAAATTTGTCTTCATGTTTTTTTTTTTTTTACACAGATTTGTATTATTATAAATTATGTGCCCATAATTACTTTCATACAATTTCTTTTTATGATATAACAATATTTATTTCTATGATGCTTTTATCCAACGTGATTTACATGCAAGTCTTTCCTCAACACGGTTCATTTATTTATGTTTTTTCCCCATGAGTCATTTATATTCACATCTGAATTCTACCCTTGATTCATTTCATTTCAACACCTACCCCTCTCCCACATGATTCATCTAGTTGAACCGCCACCCCCATGTACATTATAAACGATAATGCTAAACTGGATGTACACTATATGGACAAAAGTATTGGGACCCCTGACATTTTCAGCCATGTGTGGTTCTTCCCCAAACTGTTACCACAAATTTGAAAGCACACAATTGTATTGGACGTCTTTGGATTTGTTAGCGTTACATTTTCCACTACACTTGAACTTGAAGACCCAAACTTGTTGTAGCATGATAATACCCCTGTACACAAAGCCAGCTCCATGAAGATTTGCTTTACATGGGTTGGAGTCAAAGATTTTGAGTGGCCTGCTATAGATCTCAGATCTCAACCTCATTGAAAACTTTTGGAATGAATTGGAACACTGGCTGCACCCCAGGCCTCCTCGTTGTACATCAGTAGCTAACTTTACTAACACTTGTTACTCAATGAGCACAAATCTCCACAAGTACACTTAAAGATCTAGAAAAAAAATCTTATTAAAACAGCCAATGGGGATTAAACGTGGACTGGGATGTTCACATATGTGTCTTATGGTCAATTTTCTGTTACTTTATCGTGTTCTCAGGGTGACAACAAAACATGTAGATTGAATGTATCATATTTCCTATCTCACTTTTAGTGTTCTGTTTACATCAGCTCAAGTTCTAATAACTACAATATAATATAATATAATATAATATAATATTATAATATAATATAATATAATATAATATAATATAATATAATATAATATAATATAATATAATATAATATAATATAATCTATAAAGGTTGCTTAAGAAGTGCTGTTCCTTCACAGGATTCAGGAACAGGATTCAGGAACATCTAAGATCTTGTTAGGATTTAGGTATAAAAAAACTTGTTCACATTCTTAACATCTACAGTGCCTGCCAAAAGTCAGGCAACAGCAATTCTTTTATTGGTTTTGAGAGACAAATGCATGCTGCTTTTTTTTTATATGCAATAAAATAGGCAATTAAATAGGATGACGATTTTCTTTGACCAAACACATATAAATGTACAGATATTCAACTTCATTTTCATTCAAAAATCCTTCCTTAGCATGAAAAAGAGTTTGGACTTTAGCTTTGGGTTATTGTTGTATTGTTTGGTGAAGTCAGGTTCCAATGAGCCGCAATCCTGATTACATGGTTTGAAATTTGAAATGGTAACCATTTTTTTTTCACTCAGAATAGATCTCCAACCTTCCCTGCCCCAAAACAACTCCAAACTATTTAACTTCTTAAACAACCTCCATGTTTGAATGCGAGGGTGAGGCTGTCAGCTAACATCTCTACTGTTCTCCATCTTATATCTTATCTTATCTTATCTTATCTTATCTTATCTTATCTTATCTTATCTTATCTTATCTATCTTACAAGTTTTTCTGTTAGAGCAAAAATGTAAAACTTGGACTCATCTCCACTCATTTACTGTCCAATTCTTGTGTGTCTTTTTACCTACTTTGTTCTATATAAAACATTGGAACATGCATGTGTTTTAAAAACCATACCAGACTAGATGCTTCCTTTGGACAAGCACAATAAGGGGCAGCCTTATTAACACTATATTCATATTTAATTATTTATAAACACATAAATAATTACAAACAATTTTCTAATCATCTGCTTAGAATCATTTCATTATTTCCAGACTTGCTGTCTTTCTCTCTTAGTTCTTGTTTACAACCTTGCTGGGTCATTGAATCATATTTGAAGTCATTGTGATTACAAGGACTCAAAATAAAGAATAAACGTTGAAGTTATAGGATGGAAGAATCATTGCCTGGTGGTGTAAAGGATGATTAACACCACCAACCTCACCTTTTATTCTTACAAGGCTCACTTAAAACGAAATGACGCATAAATAAAATAAATTCGAAAAAAGTCGTCGAAAGAAATTGAATTGTAAAAAAAAAAAAGATTATGCAACAATCACAAGAAAATCAGATTAAAAGAAATTCATTATGGAAAAAATAACGCGGAAAAATAATCATATGAAGAAATGTCAGCTAGTCACTTTTCTTTTACTCTTTTGTTTTAAAAAAACAAAAAAAATAAAAAAGTCTTAATCCGTCTGTACAGTGACACAATTAACCTTGGCGTAAAAAGCTTTTTTATTCTGTTCAACTACATCCAAATGTTGTTACTGAAGGACATTTAATACTCTGTGTTGTTATTGAAATTCCATTAAAGACTGACGACCTGTCAGAAAGTATCTTCCGGTTGCCTCTCAGCATTCCTGTTATTGTAAGCTAATTTGCAGACATGCGATATTTCTCGAGGTTTTTAAAGCTATTTTAGTGAAACTTTGTGTGCACTTCTTGTGAACCCACGTCTATTTAATAACGTTTCTGCAACGAGACTTGCACTATTAAAGTCTCTGCATATATTTTTAAACTGGCTGCTTTCAGCTATAGACCGACCAATGCTTGTTTTCTTATCTGATACATTTGATACATCATGGCATCCAGGCTACAATACAAGCAGCTAGATGTAGCCAGTTTAAGATTCACTGAGGCCATCATTCAGTCAGAGTGCAAGTAGGAAGGTCTAAGAGCATGTGCCTGCTGAATATAAGGAAGAGGTTTTAATGTTCGCATTGTAAACTGGGAACAAGAAAACAGTTGTGTGCAGTGTGGCATGTGTGTTGCACACAGATACAGGAACAAAAAATGAATGTCAAAGTGACGAGAAAAACCAATGACAATGTTTCCGATAAGAACCCTTTTTCTTTCCTGTTTTACATTTCCTCCTCCACCCAGGCTGACTATAATATACTCTCTCTCTCTCTCTCTGTCTCTCTCTGTCTCTCTCTCTCTCTCTCTCTCTCTCTCTCACACACACACACACACACACACACACACACACACACACACATTCAGTCACTAATACAGCACCTTTCATGGCATGTCCGACATCTATCCTTGAGATTTGTTGTCGTAATCCTAAACCTTCCAACAAAGCTAATAGCAATAATTACATTAGGCAAAAGAAAGAAAAAGAAACAAAATGCTTTCTCTTTCTCTTTCTTTCTCTGTTCCTCCATGCATGTATACACTATATGGACAAACGTTTGTGTACACCTGATCATAAGATTCATATTCGAAAATCCATTTTTTATTTAGTCCCAATTTGCTGTTATAATAACTTTCACTCTTCTAGGAAGATGACTAGATTTTGGAGTTTGCTTGTAGAGATTTGGGCTCATTTCACCACAAAGGTGTTAGTAAAGCCAGTACTGATGTAGGTGAGGCTTGGGGTGCAGTCAGTGTTCCAATTCATCCCAAAGGTATTTAATAGGGTTGAGGTCAGTGTTCTATAGCAGACCACTCAAGAACTTCCACTCCAATATATATAAATATAAATATAAATATATATATATATATATATATATATATATATATATATATATATATA